>OMNZ01097192.1:0-46186 GCA_900303255.1 Lesueurigobius sanzi | reverse complement strand
CCAGGAAAAGGACATGTATGTAACTTTTCTGTCAGGATGATGGTTCGCTCTCACTCGTTAATAATTTGTTGTGTACTTTTTGAATTGTTTTAATCTCTCTAATGTTACAGTGTTTTAAACAATAGTTTACTTAATTATTACTATTATGAATATATTCTCTGTAATTCAATAGCTGAAACCTGAGTGAGAAGTATATCAGTATTTGTAGGGGCAGGAAACAAGGTGTAGAAAATGACTTGTTATGAGTGGAACATTTTCATATATTGTTGGGAGGAATAGCAAATAGCACTTTTCAAGCTTATGGTCTGTAACGTTGTGCGTGGCTCATTTTGCTGAATCCAAGTCGACTTTTGGGTCGTGTAAGTGAACTATTTTCCCACGGACAGCGCCGACATACCGAAGTGTCTGAGTGTCCTGAAGGCATCGGCGCTCACTGTCACACGTAAGTTTTCAGGCACTTGACTTCTCTGACTCAGTCTTTGGTCACTTCTGAAAGACACACAGAGCAAAGTCAAAAGGTTACCAGTGGTTTTACTAATGTGTTTTGAAAAACTTAAAGGTTTCCTCTACAAGGAGAGGCAGGTGATCCATTAGTTCAGAGTTTGGGGCTACTCGCATTGAAGTGGGCCAGCGCTGGATTATTGTTTTGATATGTGAGATACGGAGCGTATTGCCATAGCTGTAATCTAGATGTTCATTTCTCAATGTAATAATCCGCTTGCCTGCTGTGGCGGTCTTCAAATCTAGAACTGAAAATAGCAGCAGTTTTCCGGGCGAGTGAGAGAAGGGCCAGCAGCGATCAAGGGAGCGGAGTTTGGGACGCTTCCCAGTTTAGCGTCTCTCAGTTTTCCGTGCTCCGGAGTCGGATTTGGGAATGTAGGAATGCAGCGAGGAGCCCCCAAACTGCCATTGTACTCTGCTGTGTCTGTTTTCTCTGCTCTTTTCTCACCGAGCCAAACGGGAAAACGCCCGCGCGATAATGCCTCCCCTACTCCATCTCAGTTAAGCTGTCACTGGCATCATATGACAAACAATGAAACTTCATCAGAGACCAGATTACAAAGACGGGCTCTGATATAAAGCGCATTCTAAAGGAAAAAAAGGGGCGCAATTGTGCAATAAAAGCACAACGGCTTTTGTCTTTTCCTCCTCAGTGGCCATTATCTGTGGGATGGTTTGAGGATGCGCTTTCTTAGCCACTGTTGATGCCGGGGAAGACCTGGGGAAGTGCGCCGGGCGTTTGGCTGCCAAATTGCCCTAACCCTCTTTACCAGCCTTTTCTGCACCATTCTTATTCCCTTTTACTGTTTTTTAAAAAAAGAGCTTAGGAACGTAGCATCTCTGTGTCTCCTCGCTCCCAGGACGCGGCTTGTTTAAATTGGCCGATAGGAAGGGATTTGGGACGGATGGAGGGGGCTTAGAGGAAGGCAGAGTGGGGTGGAGGGGGCAGTGGTGGGGGGGCTGAGGAGAGTCATCAGTGTTACAGTCAAACAGCCATGAAAAGCCTATGAGGATGAAGAGAACAAGGGCGCCTTTTTATCTAATACGCGCAAATCCTATATAAATACCCCGATATATTGGCTGGGCTATGACAACGACCAGCCCCTCCACTCTCTCTCTGCGTCCCAAAATAATACACGGATGGCTATATTTCTGTTGTGTACGCGAGACAAAAGAGAGAGCGGCTTTCAGTGTGTCTTTAGTCACAGTGTCTCAATGCGTCATTCATGTAGACCCAATAATGTACAATCGGCCAGAAGCATGTGAGACGTGGTGTGAACACTTCAGAGCATGAGGCGAGCGCTGTAGACCCAGAGCGGGAAGAATGAGGCGACATAAAACAGTTCAGTTCGATTGGAGGAAGAGTTGACATTTGAAATTTTACCATGTGAGCAAGCTTAGGAGTCCCCACATGGTTATTTGGACACTGACACTTATTTTGAAGCATGAAGCACCTATGTTGTTTAGAAGTATGATTCTCACTCACTGGGCTGTGGGCGAGGGTCCTGGTGCTCTCCGGTTCCTCTCGGTCTGTCTGTCCGCGAGGCTCGGAGCACGCTCACTGTCAGCAGCTCTCACCAAGCCTGAAACTACATGAGAGAAATTAACAGCTGTACACAGACACGGGGAGAACATACTGACTCCACTTCCACTCGTCTACCACCCAGGTACTAACCAGGCCCAGGTGAGCCTTAAGCCATAAGTCCACTTAAGGCCACGTGTACCTTATATCTTAAAGCATGCTGCGGAATATTCCATGTTATATGTTGCTATGTCCAGAGGTGGGTAACAAAGTAAGTTTACTTAAGTACTGTACTTAAGTAGAGTGTTTTAGGATCTGTATTTTACTTGAGTAGGATTTTTGTTGACAACTTATTACTTTTACTCCACTACATTTGAGAAAAACAAATATAATACTTTCTACTCCACTACATTTCTAAAAAGGCTCTAGCTACTCGTTACTTACAGAGTGCAGACAAGTTGGTCGCGTTGTGGTTTTTTCTCTGATTTAATATTAATAATATCATGTCCACTCCAGGACAGAAAGTGGTGCTGTGCAGATGTAGAATTCAATACCACTAAACATACAATGGTTTGTCCCTCAAGTGTTTAGTAATTTTGTATCAATACACCTGTTGTTTTTCTATCCTTTGGTCATTTATAAATCTGCACGAGTTAAACCACGAAGACGAAAAGACTCAAATACATCTTCAAAACACTCATTTAAAATGAAATGTACTTTTTACTTCAAATACAAAATCAAATACTTCAGTACTTTAACTTTAACTTTCATTGGTGTAATATATGACCAGTAGTATCTGTACTTTTCTGCCAGTGATATCAAACCTGCACTGAGGCGAATGCAGAGCCATTTTATGCAGTGGATTATTAAAAGAAACCATTTGTTCTGTATTTACCGGACCTTGGGAGCTGAGCCTTCGCCGACGCTGCCCCCACCCTCTGGAACTCACTCCCACAAACCATCAGAAACTCTGACTCAATACTGGACTTTAAATCACTCCTCACAACCCACCTGTTCAAACTAGCTTTTCCCTAAATGTTGTTTTGTTTTGTCCCTTCCTATGTCAAGCGTCTATGAGTGTCCAAAAAAGTGCTATTATTATTTAAATCTCTGTTTTACAAATGCCGGATTTTGAGGTACAGTCGTGCTCAAAAGCTTACATACCCTGGAAGAGCTCCTCAGACTCCACTTTCTGACCTGTTTTCTGGACCGGTGATACAGAAGGCTCTGAGCATTCTGGCTAATGATGCTCATCCCCGTCATGATGAAATCTGTTACTTGCCTTCTGGTTCGAGGCTCAGGTCTCCAATGGTCAGGAGCAATAGATATAAACACTCTTTTATACCTGTAGCCATATCTATTCTAAACTCTGACCATAGAAGGAATATGCAGGCATCGACTTCTGTGTGAGGAGGAATAGTTGTTTTTTGGGCTATTGTTGTATGTAAAACTGGCAATGACTGTTTTGTTGTTGAATTTTGCACTTGGGCGCCTTGTTGGACTGTTGAATGTATGATGTTTTTTTCTTCTATGTTTTTATGTACTGTATCCTTTGTGCAAAACTAATTGCCCCATTGGGAACATGAAATAAAGTGAAGTGACGGGTATGTAAACTTATGCATTTCATAGAATATGAATGATGCCCCTGATCAAAAGTTTACATATTGTGCATCTTGAAACAAATCTTCCAAGGAATTTTGTCAGAGCGTCCTGAATTTCAGCTGAAGTGAGTTTTTCTTTGCTCCTGAACTATTTTCCTGGCAGTTGTTGAAGGTCATGTAAACGTTAGATCAGGGACATTTGAGTAGTTTCTGTTTCATTATGATTTCAAAAGAGTGAACTCAGTTCTTTGGCAGTAAATGGCTTCACAGAACCACTAACCATGAGTGGGAAAAAAGATTTTTGTGTTATCATTTATATTCTATGAAAAATGGCCAAAAGATTAAAAGGGATAAACTTATGAGCACAACTGTATATTTCACCAATAAACACACCCGTAATGAGGTCAAAGCTTGTATTTTGTTCTGTTTACATGGTCAAATGTTAGTGTGAAATGATTACAATTTTAAACATGTTATTTTTAATAGTTTATTTTTCTCCATTGATGCTTTGATCTCAGATATACGTATATGAATCTTAAATAAGTGTTCACCTGCTGTTTTTCTATTTTACTGATCAAAATCACAATCTGTTATAGAGTGACTGCTGATACAGTGCCGCTCGGTTGTATTTTGCCACCTTTCATATCAGCATGCCTCAGTGTAAACCACAGACCTAACGGGGGCTTAAGCTTCTTCTCCGCTCTTTGATGCCTCAACAATGGCGTTTCCAAAAGTTTTTATAGCGAGACAGAAGTCGAACATGATTGGAGATGGTGTGAGTGGAATCACAGAGGGAGGGGGGGGGACAAGAAACAAAATGCTTCTTTTCTTCACCCTCCCACCGGAGCTAACAGGCTTTTTTTCGTAAGGACCAAGAAAAGAGAGAGCGCGAGGAGGTGGAGAAGTGGATCTTAAGATAAAGCTCTTGTGTCTTTGCCCAAACTGAAAAGCCCTGCAGTCACATCAGGCTTTGTGAGGGGGAGACAGACGCACCGGCAACCAACTTGGCTTCTCCTCTTGGCACCAAGCGCCGCTCAAAAGGATGGAGATAGAGAGGCCTTCCCGCGCACTTGTTCGCTACTCTGTCTCGCACAATACCATATCTATCCGAATCAACACACTTGTCAGCCAGACAGCTATAAGCGATTTCAGATGCAGTTATAAAAGGGAGCATCGCAAAGCTGAAATGTGTGTTCCATTGTGCGCTGCGTCTTCATGAAGCCTCACAATACACGAGCATGAATATGAACAGATACTGTGTCTCTGTCCAATCAGATTTACAGAGCAACTCGTGTTGACGCAACGTTGAACAAATCTCGCCTGAATCAAACTCACGGCTGGTACTGGGTGTGCCAACGTCATTTGCAGCAAAAGCATGGCTAGAACATGGCTTTTTGTTGAAGCATAAAATGTTTTGCGTGTAGCTGTATTGTCGAGGTGATGCTTTCTCACTCCTACTGTAAACACCTCGGCAAAGCAAGCAGGGACTCACAACACATGAACAACAGATGAATAGTTGAACTAAGAATGAGTTCAAGTGGATTTTGTGTCAGAGAAAAGGTGAAAATGTCCTTATTTTTCCAGGTTTTAGTGAGGTTTACGACGGCATTCTCAGTTAAGCATGAAACACTGTAGATAGTGGGTTTGCCGTAATAAAAGTGATGATACTAGCAGGAAATAAAATAGAAAGAAAATAGAAAAAGGACTAAAATTGCCATAAACATGATTTGAAATTGAATGTAATTTTGGATAAGTGTATTACAATGTGCCAAAAAATGGAAAAACAAACCTACAGTTTTATTGAAATAACAATAATTTTGACCTTGAGTTGAACAATTATCTGCCAATGGAATAAGTATTTTTGCACGTAAAACAAGAAGTACCATCTAAAATAAGTCTAAATATCTTACTGCACATGAAAATGAGATAATAGACCTACCATTGGCAGATCTTTTTACTTGGCAAGATAGAATAACTCAAATTTGGGTCAAATACACTTAACTCTAGTCATTTTAACTCATCAAGATATATTTTTTGCAGTGGACTACTTCATTTGGGCTGTTCTGTTCGGTCACAATCACATTATTGTTCGAGTGTGACTGTTTTCCACACCTGTTGTCATTGTGCAGGTATAATTGTGCTCTTGTTGCGGTATATTTGTTTCTCTCTTTGTCCCGTGACACGTCGGACTCAAGGCTTCATTGTTTCCGACGGGAGACGCCAGGATGTCGCAGAAGGAGGAGTCCTATTTGCATGAACTAAACAGGTGGGTTTGGTTTTGTTTGCCCACCTATGACTACCATTAGTTTTGGAGCGCAGTGTTCGTGCAGGATACAGACCCCTCCAAACTCCCAGGACACACCCAAGAGTAAACCAGCACAGGCCGAAAGAAGAGACTAGTGTGAGAAAATGTGTCAACGCAAACACATCTCTGTCTGCTTTGTTCAAATAACACATTTAGGACTAAAGGTTAGTCTGTGTGAACTGACATTTTGAGTTTTGTTTTAGATGGTTTTCCTCACATTATACTGTATATCAGTGGTTCTCAACTGGTGGGTCGCGAAACCATCTTCAGTGGGTCACAAGCCAATGCCAGCACTGGAAAATCTAATCTAAAATGAATTAGCATTTTCTTGAAATAAGAATATTTGAGCAGGTAAGTAAAGTCAGTAAGTTAGTATTTTAGCACTTAAAATGAGGATTACAATATTCCACTTAAATAAAGATAACATTTATTATTGCACTTTAAAATTAGATCATAAATCCAATTCATGAGGATTAAAGGAAACCTTTTTTTCACAGCAAGACAAAATCACGCAAATTACAGTAAAATATTCTTAATTCCAGTCATTTTAATACATTTTCCTTATGAATTATTATAGAATCAGTTTGTTTGTTTGCTTATTAGGTTTGGACAGTGCATGTTAATTAACACACATGAGAACCATGCATGTAAACACACCACTCCAGATTGTAGCCATGGGCTAATTTCCATCTGTTGTCCCACATTCGCACTCACAAACACACTCTCATTCATCCTGATGTATTGTACATGTTTTTAGTGGTAAGGAAATTCAGAGCACCCGGAAACCTACGCAGACACGAGGAGAACATCCAAACTCCACACAGAAAGGCCCTTTAGGGCCCGGGATCGAACCAGGGACCTACTAGCTGTGAAGCATGAGCGCTAACTGCTGTGCTACTGAGCCACCCATTGTTGAAATGATGTCATCGAGGTGTTCTCATCTTATTTTTAGCTTTAAAGACTTAATAATAATAATTTGTGGGGAAAATACAGTATTTTGAATTATAATAACAAATTTTTATATTGGTCATGGCTTGTCATCCTAGAGTGATGGTGGCTCCTGAAGCCAAACCAGTTGAGAACCACTGCTGTATATAATAAACTAAATCTGAATCTATATAGCTGGATCTATTAACACTGCACTAACTGCAGTGTATCAGTGTAAAGTGAGACACTGTTCACTGGAGGCCAGAGCCTGACAGGAAGCACTCATTATTCATGACTTGTCTTTTTCACCAGATAATGTGCAGCGCATGGCCACACTGCACCCTCTTCAGTTCTTCTTGACCCATCACAGATTCAGGACGGCCCAGTGTAGAGTACAAACTTCAATCTACTGGCAATAATGATGGTGCTCATGATAGAGATAACTACAAAAATTGCTCTTCGATATTTCTGAATATATGAACTGAAGTGGAGGACAATTTATTATTTAATTTATTTGATTGAACTGAGAAAAATAAGAACAAGGATTTACTATTTAATGTGTTAGAGCACGAATAAATGTATTGTGGTGTATCCGATAGAAATGGAAGAAATGGGGGGAAAAAATGCTGGACTAAATCACTTTATGTTTTGTGCTTTGTGACTAAACGGACCGAGCATTTACCCTTGAACTAAAATATCCATCATCTATCATTAAGCCACAGAGCAATACATTTGTATATATCTGCACGCTCCTAATGCAAGTTCTCCGAGTCCTTGTTCATTTATTTTCCATGCATTGTCCTGTTTCTTTCTTTTTCGTTTCTTTTTCTTTTTCCCCCCATTTCTTCCTGTCATCCCTCCTCAAGTCCCTTTATGCCCCCCCCCCTTCCTGTTTCTGTATTGCTCCTCTGCTGCTGTCCAAGGATAGGACATGCTGCAGGTGATGGAGCTAAATCATTGAGGACACAATTAAGAGGCTTATGAAGGGAGCGTGCCTGTTCCATTAGTTCTTAAAAACACCTGCATGCAAAGAGAGTGCCCTCACAGTTCCTCCCGCACTTATTTACATTCAGCCACAAACATGCGCGCGGGCCGCCTCGGGGGCTTGACCTTATACAGTGGAGTTAAATACCTCTCGCTTGCCTCATTTGCAAAACCCTGGCACATGCACGTAGCCCGCTGGCGAGTTTTAAGCACCAATGAAGGACTCAAAGACATGTTCATCTAGGGCGCTGGCGAATTCGAATGCTCCCATGTCTGCCCTCAGAGCTCTTGTGAAGAATGGTGTGTGTGTGTGTGTGTGTGTGCGTGTGTGTGGAAGCAGGAACTCGGCCTGATCCTCTCTGGTATGTACTTTGAGGAGTGTTTGTCAAAGGCCAGCAGTAGAGCCCTTGGTAATGACAAAAAAAAAAGCTAGCCCTTACGCTGACTTCTTGGTCAACTTTAGCAATTCAAATTTTCCAAAAAGGGAAATTTAAAGTTCAGCGTCAAACGTGAGATTTGGTCGGTGTCGCTGCCTGATTTTGCGAGGTTATCAAATGTCCAGGACACGTTTAAGATATGAGAGCGGACAGCGCGTTACATTCTTTTGGTGGTTAAACATCATTTTCTTACCTGCGTCGACCCGGGCCTCGATTTCATTAGCTTTCCTCCTGGCCACATCTGCGAGCACCACCTCACCCTTATCGCTGGCCACATAATGGAGGTCCTTTGAAGGTAATGGAAGAAAGAAAGGAATGTGAACGTTAATCTAAAATGAATCTAGGCTCCAATGACAATAGTTTTTTTGGAGGAGTGGGGGGGCCAGTGTTTGGAGGGAGAAGGAGGAAACAGATGAAATGAAAAAATGAGCTGTTTGAAGGCTGACATCAGAAAGACCACCGGTTGGATGAAATGCCGTTTCCTCAAAAAACTTTGAAATCAGCCTGCTCTGGCACCCCCGCTCGGGCCCGTCTCTCCGTTTTGAACTGAAAGGATGTTATCGGACACATTTCAAAAGTGACAGAGGAGGCGGAAGACTGTTCACCTTTTAAAAACGTTTGCATTCTCTCACTACAGAGAAGTTTCCAGCAGAGCGTATTTTGACACTAGCCTGGGACAATATTGGAAACAGTATGCATGCTCTGTATCTATGATTGAGTCTCTCACAGCCGTGAAGAGAGATAATAATGCTAAATGATGTCTGAGTGTGTTTCATTTAAAGCTGAAGGCTGTGATCGTGTTTATTAATAACCTCACCACAGTGGACTGCTCTGATTTAAAGGCCTTAGCACACAGCAAGGCTGCAGTCCTTGTGTTATACCAACAGTGTAAAAGTCCATCACATTACACTGGGTCTCCATTACATGATTCAACTCAGCTTAAGTTAGGCTGGAAATATTGTTTTACTGTACTTATTACTATAAAAGAGGTTAGCAATAATTCTAGATTGTGTCAAGAGGCGATTTGACTGAAAAGGAAGTTGTAAAAATATTTCTCAGTTTTGGGATCACTCAAGCATCCAAATTGATTGAACACTGGGTGATTTCCAATCCCTAAGCACAACGAGGTGCTTCTAAGGGTCGTGGGGCTTCCTTGGGCTGAATGCAGGGCCTGAGGGCCCATCAAAGGGTACAGCACGTTAAGCAAAGTCTTCCGCCTCAGCGACATCACAGGACATCAGTGCCGTGACTCAGGACTCGCTGTGGATAACCCTCAGCTGGCTAAAGCCAGCCCCCAGCTGGGCTTGCACCCGGCCCTAATACCCCATATTGTAACTCAGCTTTTGTACCCCTGGAGGCACAAAAGGGGGTGCTACCTACCAAAAGAGGTGGGGACCAGAGAGAGATTGAGGTTCCAGAAAGGGGGAGTGGGAGCGAATGAGAGAAAGAGGGGTAGAAACTGAAAGAGTGTGAATAGGAACAGATTGGGTAATTATAGTGTGGAGCCTGGCCTCTGTGGCGAGGAGTTAGGGGGAAATGTGAAAATGGCACACAACAAAATGGCCTCAAAAGAAGCTAAATCTAGAACTGAGGTGGCTGATTCAGCCCCAGTGAACAAGGACATGGCCCCTCAATTAGATATGAGTGAGGCTTTCTAATTGATAACAAACAGACCAGTAACACTAGTAAATGGTAGTTAAAGCAAGTACAGTGACATGATGAGAGAAAAAAACAAAGCACACACACATGAAGGAAGCAGGGAACAAAACATAAAAGAACAGTAAAATTTACAAATGGATTTTCACATGAGTGAGGCTGCATGACAGACAGACAAGAACAATATGAACATCTGATGCAGGCTGCTTTATTCCAGCTTAGCTCCTCATAATACTGTCTGAATCGGGAGAGAGAGAGCAGCGAAAGAATAAACGAACAAGCGCATGTGAGGGGAGAGAGAGGGTATCAGGCCGACTAAGAAGGGATAACAATAATAGTGCATATAAAACCATCAGATATTACACCTCTTATTCCCTGACGCTCAAATGCGACACTAATCTTATTTATATAAGAGCTTTAGGGGTTGCAGCACGCCAGCTAACTGCACCTATGAAGAGGCCATTTCAGTGGAGAGAAGGGAGGGTGGACACTAAGAGCCTGATATTGACTGATATTTGGGCTTCCTCCAATAAATGAGGGATTAGTTTAACTGGTACAAAGCGGGCGCACATCAATAGTCAGGTCTGTGTTTGGAGCGCGTGCACAGTGAAGCTTATTGGGTTGTTGTCAAATCATCTCTATACAAGAGGCACACAGAGCCCAACAACATATGGATAGAAATGTGCAGGATTAAGGTCCATACATTGTGTAATGCCATTTTATAGCATATTATCAACTACTGTAGAAGATTTTCTACGCAGAGAAGCTCTCTATCAAGATCAACATTTACAATAATATACATAAAATATTAGAATTATTAGTTGCTTTGAGGAAAACTAATCTAACATTACTCAAGAATACATGGCTGATATTTTTCCTTGTCTAAAGCATTGTTATTCATGCTAAAGCAAAGTAAAGTAATTCATCTTGGACTGAAAAATCACACATCGGAGGATTATGTTTTTGCCGAACATATTCAATAATATGACTATGCCGCAGTATTGATAGTGGGGGCAAAAATCTATACTCATCAGCAATACAATAGTTGTGTAATCCCAGGACAGAAGCACACAGCTGTTATTCATGTTTATCAGATAAGTCTTCAGGACGTGATGTTTTAATAAGACTAATTAGTCAAGTTAAAGACAACAATGAGCTTATTGCAGATGAAACGATAGTTGTCATCCTCTGCCCTGCGGCATCAGATCAGGGATATGGGCTAAACCTGTTAGACACAACATGGCTTCTTATTGGTACCGTATCTGACAAGAAACCATGAAAGAACTGAATCACATCATTTAATTTCATTAACAAGACGTATCAAGAGCAAAAAACGGAAAGAAAGTGCAAAAAAAGAGGGAGGTGAAAAACGAATGGTCATAACTCATGAATGACTTAATTATTATTAAAATTATCACCTCATTATCAAAGCCTAATTAGGGGGCTACTGAACAGCTATAATTACAGAAAAAAATGCTAACGACTCTCTTGCCCCCCACCTTCTACCGGACCCCCCCCCACACAACAGCTTCACAGCCAAGGGTTCCTCCTCCCCCTCAATTTAGGCCGACACTAAAGTGTTTCATTTGAACAAAAGGTTTGTTATTTGTAAAAAGCTTGGAGGGCCTCCATTGTTAGCAGGGGAACAATAGGGTTGGAGAAGGGTGGGGGACCGGGGTTAGGACGGGGGGGGGGGGGCATGCTGGGTGGAGGTGAAGGTGTACACGTTATAAGAGTGAGTCTGTATGCGTGCATTAGAGTGCGTTTGATGGAGCCGCTGGTGCGTTATGGAGTTCCCGCAGTCGGCCGCTGAAGTTGACAGGGTTTTTAACGGGGCTGGGGGCTGCCCTCATTAACCCCCTCCACCTCGGCCCAATCAGCCAAGCAGCAGGTTAAAGCAACAACACAACCTAATTAGAGCGCGGCAGAGAGCAAAGGGTGAAATGTCAATGTCTTCTTTTTCCTTTCGCTTTTTGGTCCCTGCACTATGTGGCCACTGAAGCAAAAGTAGCTTCTTTGAAGTGACCATTGTGGGGTTTCTGGATTAAAAAGTTACTTAGTCAGCAAAATGCGCAATCAATGATTCTTATTTTTTGACAAGCAATTCTCGACAAATAGTCACTAATATTCTAGTGGTGGAATATTCTAATGGTGGTCAAATTAGAATGAAAAAGGGCCAGTAATTTTATCAGCACAAATTTAACATTCAAACCTTCAAATACCAGATTATTCCACTATGACTAGAGTGATCTGACAATTACCGTATTTTCCGGACTATAAGTCGCTCCAGCCAAAAAATGCATAATGAAGAAGAAAAACACATGTATAAGTCGCACTGGAGTATAAGTTGCATTTTTGGGGGTAAATTTATTTTACAAAATCCAAGACTAAGAACAGACATTTCATCTTGAAGGGCAAGTTATAATAATAACAATAGAATAGAAAACAACAGGCTGAATAGGTGTAGGGTATGCTAACGAAACATATTAATTAATATATAAGTCGCATCTGAGTATAAGTCGCAGGACCAGCCAAACCAGAAGAAAAAGTGTCTGAAAAATATGGTACATTTTCTGCTTTAACCAATGGTGCATTTTGTCAAATTCAAAATACTGTCCAACTCCATTTTGAACAATCTGTTTAAAATGTCACATGCAGCACATTGAAACTCTGAGGCTAATTCTTATGATTCTGCCACCACATGAACACACTTCTACAGCTGTACAATTATCAATCAACCCTTTTTTCTTTCATTTAACTCACTTCATTTTAAAGTGGCACTAGCCTCTTTGTTTAGACAATGTACTGGGCGGGTGCACATAGTTCATAATTGAAGTGGCTGGGCTTCAGTGGCCGCCGTACAAGACTTGGCTGAGTGACATCACGGAGACGCGTCATAATGGCGTCAAGGTTAACTTAGACGTGTTGCTGTCATTGTGCATGTGCTTAACTGGACGTCTCGTGACACTTCCCTCTTTAATTTCAATTACTGTCCCCAAAGTTATACGATTTTACATCCCATGCATCGAATGTAATAAGTGGAGATAAAAAGTGCACGACTCTCGCGTGAATGGGGCCAGATTAAATAAATTAATGTTAATATGTTCACTCAAAGTCAAAGCGGTGCGCGCGTGTGAATGGTCCCCCACTTGTGCCCCTGCCTTCCTGCGCTCCTTCAAGGTCCACAGGCTTGACTCCACCTTTTCAATTCGCTTTCCCAGCAGCACTACTTAGAGGGGAGGGAATTGGAACCGGTGCTATCAGGGTGATTGAGGGACCAATTGTGTGTCTATGTGTGTGTATCAATGTGATAGGTGTCGGTGATGCATTGAATAAAATAGGGGGCCGGGGTAGGGGAAAAAAAAAAAAAAAAAAAGCGGGGGGCGCTGGGTTTAAAGACATAGAAGAGCATTTCAGCGTGGAGTGCAGGAGAAAGGGGTGAGTCAGAGGGAAGATGAGTGGAGAGGAAAAGGCTAAAGCTAAGGCCAAAGGGGGCAGTGAAAAGATAGGGCTCCTGACTGCGATCACACCTGCTCTATGACACATGCTATGTTCTCTCGGGGCAATAGTAAAACATTAGTATGATTCTAACCGAGCTGTGATCCCAGTATCTTTTCAGGATATCCTGCCTCGCTACAAAAAATAAACTAAATTAGGACTAATTCCAAGAGGGACGTTCATCTAAACATACCAGCGTAGCTCCAGGAAGTGAAATTTAAGACTTCTTGAAGACGTTAAAAATGTAATGCCGGCCAAAGAACAAAAATAGTTGTAATTTATATGTTAAATAAAAAATATAATGATAATAAATTGCTGGTGAAAATAATACAGCTTGTATGAGCAAAATTATATGGTTTGTGGAATCCAGGCTATAGAGTTTAAACATTTTATGCGATGTAATGATGAATTGATGATTTCTTATAGAGTGGGCATTGATCTTGTCAGTGTCAATACCAAGAAACATTAGATTTACTAAACCAAAAGGCGTAAAATGGTGTACAGTTTGAATAGAACTTGAACTATTGAACAAAAAAGTGCTGTAAGAACATTGACAAAAATATAATCTAACACTATGATGAAAAGAAAGAAGGAAAATGTAAGACCAATGCATTCAAAATGTAATACTTTTTTGTTAAATGTAATGCTGCAAAGGCTTTAAATTTGGCATAATCAAATTTAATACTTCCATTTCCAACTACAGAATAATGAATGTGATCCAACAAGAAATGAATTATGTGGTAGTAAATTAGTGATAAGTCACCGTATTGTATGAATGCATTGTTGTTAAAAAAAGTCCTATTTTAGTTGCTTATACTGTATATTCTCTATATAACAAAATATATAATATAATTAGAGCTGAAACGATTAATCGATTAACTATTTTAGTAATCGTAGGCAAAAATTCTTCAGTCTTCATCTGTACTCTGTAGTTGAAGTATAAGACGTTTCAAATTTTTGCCTACGATGGACAACTCCTGTACGACTGAGAACCTACACAAATATTTTAGTCATCGACTAATCGTTTTCTTGACAGAACTGTCTAATTTGAGCCAGAAAATAAATAAAAGTTAGTATTTTTGAGGAAAACCCTGTCGCTTTAAAGGGAGGGTAAATGTTTTTCCACAGATCTTGTCATGTAAACATGACCACATGACCACAACCAATTCTAATATGTACATGATGTGAAAGTTATTAATGTGTAACATTTATTATTTTGGTTCTCAGAACACTCACCAATCAGTGTCTGTTTGAAATGTTGCTTCTTTAGGGACATAAAAGGAGAGAATAGAAATTAAGAATAAATGAATAAAGTGTTATTTCTATCAGAAATCTGGTTCTCCTTTCAAATTCTGCTCTAAAGACATGACATTTTGTAAAATACTTGATTACTCGATTAATCGATGTAAATAATCAATAGATGAACCGATTACTAAAATAATCGGTAGTTGCAGCTCTAAATATAATAACAAGATTTATCATTGCTTTTGCTTCCGTGTTTGTACGTACCATAAACAGGTCTCTGTCTTCTAAATCTACAGCAAGTAGAAAGGCCTTCTCGAAACGCTGGTGCCTGCACAATGAAAAGAAAGCCAATGTGTCAGTTCAGAGGAAATCTTCACTAAACAAACACTCCTTTCTGCTCTTGAATTTGAACCCCAAAGCAATCAACATTTCAAAATTGAAGACAGAATATCAAACCCTCTTCCTATAGTATTCATAATTAAGGCTGGGAAAAGTGAACAGTGTGTCCCCCGTACAAAATAGCACAACTTTCGGAGTTTTGGAGCCGACATGAAACAAACAAGCGCGTGCAAAGGCAGTGGGCAGGAGGAGGGGGCTCCCTTCATTTGATGTGGATGGCGAGAAAAAGAATGCAGGTAGGCGATAAGAGAGGAGAGGAGGAGGGATGCCAAACAACGCTGCGGCTCGGCTACAAAGACCGAGTGAGGAAAAACACAGAAAAAGGGAAGGCAACGATGGGTAATGGCGTGATGGAGAGCGGCGAGCTGCAGTGTGTGGGAACAACAGGGTCTATTTCAGTCAAACAGCCATTTCAAAAGGCTCTCATGGCAGAAGGGAAAATGAAACAACAGTCTAAACAGGTGCATGTGTTGTGAATGATTCAAAGCTGCATTTCCACGCATTTGAGAGTGTGCTGAAACCCAAACACTATTGCTTTTTAGGCCTTAAAAATGCAGTAGTAAGCCGTATTGACTGAATTTTGGACATGGTAATGTCTTCAACAGATTGTCCTTAAATCTGCCTATTTGAGTGTAAAAGAGTCCAAATCAATGATCACAAGTCCCTCACTCGGCGTATGTTTTAATTTGACTTCTGCAGCAGTCCGACTAATTGAACGCGAACATTGTATCTTAAAGGTACAAAACTCCAGGAGGGTTTGCGCCAGGGCTGATTCTGACCTCTGACCTCCCACAGGAGCACAACACAAAGCAGCGTGTTCCCTCAAGGGAGGAAATTAGGGAAAACAGTAATGGCGCAGAGGGGAGCGGGGATGTTACCTGAGGAGGTGGTGAAAAAAGCGCCGGGCGTACTTGCTTACGGGATCTTGGTACTCCAGAACCACCGTGTCACATAAAGGGGCGGGAGCAGCATAAAATACACCCAACGCTGCTTCAAGTTGATCTACAGACAAAAGTAGAACTTGAGAGAGATCCGTGTTCATGCATGAATCTATGGTCGTTGATTGAAATCATAAAATGGCGTATATTTTAAATGGAACTTGAACTTTTGAACCAAAGTGCCTTGGGAGAGAGAGGTGAACTTATCCAAACACAGTGTTCCGTTCTTCACTCACTCTCTCTCTGTGCGTTGAGCGGCAGTTTGAGCAGGTGGTTGATGATGGAGCTGAGGCCTCTATAGCATTGGTCTCCTGCGGTGTTAAAGTCCATGGCCTCCAGGACGCTCACAGCCTCTTGGACCTGACCACAGCACAGTCTCTGCTGCAGCAGCTCCTCTGGCCCCATATGGCCCCCAGACAGCGCTCCTGATGACACAGAATATATATTACATTTAAGAGTTGTCTGTAATATTACACAATACAATGATAACAGTACAGTAGGTGACTGTTGTGTCCTCTCAAATTTAAATCAGCAGTCTATAAAATGTTAACTTTTATTTTTTAAGACAAGTCCCCTAGAATGTGTCTTACAGCATGTTTATGGGTTTGCGTTTCCCAGCCTGCACCACTGCAAGCCCAGCCGTGGCCAATGTGTGCCCAGATGAGATAACTTGGTGCAGCAGGAGGCTTTGGGGGGTGGGTGCACCAGAGAGGCCTGTCTCCTATGGAAAAAGAGAGCTTGGAGCCCAGCCAACTCTTTCTTCCTCACAGCCTCCCAACTCTCCCTTTCTGTTATTTAGCAAGCTTTATGAACAAGTCAGTATCGAAACAAGTAAACAAATAAACAACTTAGAGTGTGTGTGTGCATTCAGGGAAGCACGGAAATAGAAGAATACACACACAGGAGGAGAATTATCGTGGAGAAACAACGTGCAGTGACTTTCTTCATCAAAACCTTGGCAGACGATCAGAGGAGGGGTAGCTATTGTTGGAAGACACCCCCTTCCCTGCGCACACACAGGCAAATGCAGTTGAATCCACAGACAAACACACACACACTTAAGTGCACACATTCTTCTACCTTCTTCCTCCTCCCACTCAAATGCATTCACACTCAGGACTGTGGCCCACTGTCACATCTTGTTTACAAAGTCACTAAAACAGGCTGGAACTCGCTGGCTTATATATGTGTTTAAATGTGTGGCTAATGCTTTGAAAAAAATGATTGGCAAACTTTATCTAGTGCCCTCAAGGGACTGTGCATCCACAGTAAATTATTTATCGGAAAAATGCATCCCAGAATGCACCTGGGGGGCTCTTGCCCTGGGGTGATTATTGAATGACCTCTGAGAGTGTGACTCTTGCTAACCTTCTCGCTCATCAACAAATTAACTTTGCTTAGTTCTCTGCAGTGAGAGGTTTGGGACTGCTGTATTTACATCTGGGTCTAAGACGCAAGAGTTCTGACGACTTCAGGAGGTTGGAAAGACAAAAGGACAAACTGTTCAGCAACAATACATTGTACCGGAGATTACTTTTAGTGAGATGAGATATATTATATTAATATCTTTATATATATATATATATTGCAGAAATTTGTCAAAAGTATTTTGCCTCAATGAACAGCTAGCAGCAGAAATGTTTACCATTGAGAGGATAGACACGTCTTGTCTCCCTTGAGTTCCACTAACCTCCAAAAAAAGCGTTTTGAACACTTCTAGTGTCCAAAACTCTAGGCCTGTAATTACTGCAGTAGTCAGTACTCTTCAAATACTGGTGGTACATGGTGAGGAGCTCACTTACCAAATCTAAATCTCAGTACCCCAAGTGGTCCTGAGTGAAATGCCAGCATTAGTGTGGCTGTCCCTTCCGGGTCTCCATCCAGTCCGGAGCCCCACTGTAGTTCCTGCAGACTGCCAGAGCAGCGCAGATGCTGAGCCAGCTGTAGAGTGGCAGCTGAAGTCACCTCTTCAGATAACAATGCCACACCTAAAGGAGCCAAACCAACATCGAAACACATTAGCTCATCCTGTCCTCCCCCAACAACCACCACAGCTCCAGAAGGGTGCCAGGCCAAAAGGGCAGGGGGCACAGGGCAAGAAGCGAGGAGAGAAACATCCCGGCGCTGGTCGTACAGAACCAGAGAAGAGTCCTTTAGTCCCAGCAGAAGCATGCTCTCGGAGGGGTGTCGGGAGCAGCAGGTGGGCTGTGCGGGCAGTGGAATGTGGGTGACAGAGAGACGGTGCAGTCGTCCACGAGCACATTCATACACACAGGAGTCAGCACAGGACCCCTCTGATGTTTGGGATCCTTGAGGAGCTTCCACAGTCAAGAGCTGATAAGGCTGAAGAAGACTGAAGTGGCAGTCCATTGGGTTGCCTTCAGTGCGGATGGAATTAAGAATCTACAGGAAAGAAGAAAAGAAGGTCATTTTTGTTAATTACCTACACAATCTATGCTTTAAATCTATGGCAGAGATGTATGTAGGTATGACTGCATGGATAGCAATACACAGTTCGTGAATTAATTGTTATTGATGCAATTGTTTTTGAAATTAATATATTGGTAAATTACCAGGGTGGTGAAAAACACATATAACAATGCTATAATAAATTCTCAACAATGTCCTTTCCAAATTTTTTATTTCTACAGAACATTACAATAAACAAGCCCTAGTTTTCTATCTTAACAAAATACAATATACTGTATGCTATGACTGGTCTGAAGAACAGAGAGATTCAGAGAGATTATGTCAGAAAAAAAATTCAGATGATTTGCTTCTGGGCCATGACAGTTTGTAGGACAGGGCACAAGGCATGTGAGCGCTGACAGTGAGTGAGATAGGCAGTGGCAGTGGTGGCACTGCTGATAAAACACCCACATGGAAGCACACACAGAAGGATGATACCAAACAAAACAGCCACCCAACACTTCCACAGTTGGTAAGAGAGCTTTTTAGAAAGGATTTCACCTTACCAAAGCCTCTATCAGAGCCCTGCATTGACCATGGCGGCTTTGGCTAAATGAGCCCATTTCTTTTCGCCATGTAGACAGAAAGAGGAATCGACTGCCTGTCTGCCTGCCTGCCTTCCATCTTTTGCAAAGCTGTCCAGCCCAGTATTTTGGCAGGCATGGCCAAAAGGGGACTTAGGGGGAGGAATGAAGTTCTCTGCCTGCCCATAGACTACACCAGTTGAGGAGCAGATGACCGTCCTCCTGAAAGCTTTTCCCCCCCTATAATCCCCCACAGCCAGCTCCTGCTGCTTCCTAGGGGGTCTGTGCTGTGTATGTTTATTTCAGAAACACAGCAAAACCTCAGTCCATGTGATGTGTGAGGCATACGGGCATGCACAGCTATCAGGGTGGCTAAATTTCACCCATTGGACACATAGATTTACAAATCTCAAATGAATATACAGCACATAAACATGGCAGTATTCAGTCCATCTACAGAATGCTGTCACAGTCAGCACACTACACTCTGACCCCCAACCTTATCTCATCCCCTGTGCCTTTTCATCCCATGCCCAACTCAGGCCTGTGCCCGGTGTGCCAGCATGCCACCGTGACTCCATCAGGGAGGAGGTGCAGCTGATTCAGCTCAGCCCACCGACAGGTCACCCTTCAACAGGAAGCAACACACACAGCAAACACAGAGCAGCAGTGTCTAATGCAAACACCAGTCCAACTTGCACCCGTTTGCCCTCGCCGTCGTATCAGAACTATCAGCTACATATCAACAGTTGTGGTGTGACTTTAATACTGGATTGCAGAAAGATGAATATGCAGCGCTGAATGCACAATTTGAAAGAGAGCAGCAGTTTGAAGTGTCACCATTCTGAACGTTAATCTCAGCTGCATTTTGAGTCTAGGTCGTTGTCAAGGCCATGCTGTGCGCTTTTATTTATTTAATTTCAGCAGAGGCAAGTGAAGAGCCCCTAAAGGAAACAAGGCTAATCATGAGATTACAGAGTGATGGCATGGGGCTAGGGGTCTACAGTGACATACAGTCAGCTTTTGCACTATAGCAGAGTGGGAACTAAATATGAGGAAGTTGAAAAGCCTTTACACAGCTATACACATAGACAAGCTTGTGCAAAGAAAGCAATTTTATGTTAACTGTTAGCAGGAGGGACAGGCGCAGACATCTACATGAGGGAGTGTAAGTAAAGGCAGTGTAAAGTCAACGTCGGAAAAGGCACCAGTCAGACACAAGCCCCTGGTAAGTAGCTTTCTACTGGTTATTGGTTTCAGTGACTGGTCAAAACTATTCTTTTCTATTCTTCTTCTCTCTCTCTCGCTGGCACCTTTTTTCCCCTTCGTGGCGTGAAAGATAAAGCGGACGGGCCCAACTGTGTGGCTGGCCCTTGTTCACAGCAGTGGCCTTTTGAAGCCAATTTTCCAGCTCACGGAGCAGAGAAAGACAAGGAGAGACTAGTGGAGAGACTGAGGGACTCAGAGGAAAGTGGGAGGATGAAGGGACAGAGTAGAGGGGGACATTTTAGGTATGGGGAAACAGGGTTAGTCGCAGTGGTGTAAAAATGCATAGTCGCAGCACAATTACTATTCCAAATATATCTCACTCCACCGCCATAATTGGAGCAAGTGCAGATACAATAATTGTGGCGTGAAGGGAGCAGTACTGACATTCCAACAGGAAAAACATTTCCTCATTACCTTTTAATACATCTTTGGAGTGTCATAGTGAATTATGATTTCTATGCCACATAGTGCATTGTTAGATGTCAGTGCTAAAATAGTCATTTGAAGCAGTCAATCTCGTTATTCAGTGCGAGTATGTGTGTCTTTAGTAAGTGAAGACAGGATGAAAGAGTCTGTAAACTGTAAAACAACTGAAGTGAAAAGCTGCCGTTTACAGGCATTATTATTCAACTATTTTTGGATTCCTAAAAATAGCCAGCAACTTAATATTACAGATATATTCTGGAATATAATCAGTGTTTGTGTGAGTGGAATGGAGGCAGGTGGGGTTAATGGCAGGAACCATGGAAAAAGATCATTAAAAATGTTAACCGGCTGCACAAAAACGTGTTTTCTTCTTCTCCGCACCTTCCAACCCCCTGCATGCCTTGGCTCCACTTATCAGCATGAAGTAGAGGGGGGTATGAATTAAGACCACATAGGGAATGAAATCAGACTTTTTTAAATGCCGAGAGACTGGCTAGAAAATTGGCTTAGCGCGGCAGATAGCAAACTGAACAAAAGGAACATATATATGAGCTTGAAGTGATTGAAGTCACTGCCGTCTCCCGATGTGTGCCCGGCGTTTGATTCCCTTCACGGCTCTTACATAAACTGCTCGCTTAATTTCACACCGCGCATCTGAAAAATGACAACAAACGCTTTCATTAGCACGCGATGGCGCAGACCCGCGAAGACACTTTAATGTTCTTGAAGCGAGGTGGGAAGGAAGGAGGAGAGGAGCGGCGGTGGGAGGGAGAGGGCCAGGAAGAGGGAATAAACTCGGCGAAGGAGTGCGATAAACGTTGAGAGCGTTCCAATACACGAGATGTAGCAAAACAGCAAACAACATAAGCTTTGATTATTTCAATATTCATACAGCCCCCCCAACGTTTCATCTCTCCCTTATTTGCAACTGAGGAATTAGTTGTCTTAGCATGCAATTCGTAACACATTTTCCCTATTCTCCGCATTGCTTTGGTGAGGAACGTTCTGCATATACTAATACTCGACTTGCTTAGCGTGCTTAACCATGTTTATTTGATGAACCAATGTCGCTTCACACTGCCTGTATGGTGAATAGAGGATGGTCACACTATGTAATGCTTTTAAGTTATGTGATTAGGGTGACTACCTCAAAAAGTAGTAAAAGTAGGACAAGTTGTACAATGTGGTGCGACATAGTGGGATGGACTTGATTAAAAACCTATGATGAAGACCATAGGACAGTTCTTTAGTCATGGAACACGAAACATAGGACTTGTTGCAACTGGACAGATCAGATTTGGGACTCCTACATTTTCCCTGCCATCCTGAGAGTGGGTTAATTCTGTCTCATAGCAACGTAATGATACAAGATGTAAACTTTTGATCAGGGACATTTGGCCAGTTTCTAGTTGAAAAGTGTAAACAATTAATGCAACCACTAACCATGAGTGAAATAAAGGTTTTTGTGTTATCATTCATTATTCTATGAAATACATAATTTGACATTCTGCCAGGGTATGTAAACTTATGGTGGTGGAGTTTGAGGACCCCAATGAACTTAGGAGCTATGTTGTCTGGGGCATTTTGCTCCTGGTACGGTCTCCCATGGCAAACAGGTCCTAGGTGACGGGTCCAGACCAAGAGCGGTTCAGAAGCCCCTTATGATGAGAGACCATCAAGGCCGGTTACATCGCCCAGAGGTCAGGGAGTGTCGTGAGGCCGTCCTCCCGTGGATCCACCACCTGCAGGAGGAGCCATAAGGGACTGGTGCAGCATGATCCGCAGCAACGGCAACAGATAAGTGGAAGAAGATGGATGGATAATGACTTATTAAGTGCTTTTCCTGATGCCCAAAGTTGCTCTACTATTCTGTGTGCTACACTCACTCACACACACACACACACACACACACACACACACACACACACACACACACACACACACACACACACACACACACACACACACACACATCAAAGTCAAACATAGGCTAAATGGGTGAAGTGTCTTGCCCATAATGCCCAAGGACAACAAACTGAACCTTTGGATGAATACACTTACTAAAGAAGCACTATCCTATACGTTTTTGTTTGTCTTTACTTATAGTTGAATTACTTCTGTGTTTTGAGCTCACCTTGAGGCCATCAGAAGGTGAGCAGCTGAGCAGAAGCAGGTTGTTCCTGTGTTCGTCAGTGGAACTCCAGGGCCACAGCTCCTCTCCGGACTCCTCCTGACTCCACCAACACAGTGCCACGTCCTGTTGGCGATTAAGAGCCACGCGTCGGTGTATCCTACGCCCCTGGCCACTCAGCTCTACACACATAACCTGGGCACGGGGGTAACAACAAAGGCGGAACGCTAGAGGTAATATACAACACGCCATTTATTAAGCATAAGACAACATGAGATTGGATTGCTTAAATTCACTGATTGACCCAACTGAGGCTTTGCACACCCTGAAACTATGTGTTGCCAAAATCCAGCGTCCTTCCCCAATCTCCTTCACTATGTTGATGTCTAAGGTTGTTTTTTATCTTCCATTATTAACGTCCTTGTGTGTGTTTTGTTCTGCTGGGCTTTTTGTTTTAGCGATGTGCATATTTTTGGGAAGGTCTGCCACGCTCTACAGGCCACAACACAGAGACACACAGTAATGAGCTCTCGTGGCACTCGGGTGGGTGTGTGTGTGTGTGTAGGGGGGGTGTACATAAGAAGACAACAACAAAGGAGAGATAAGAAGGAGAACTGTACATGCTAAACATACAATACATATGTGCACATAAGTAATACGTGTTTACAGGGGCCACTATTTGTATTTTGTAGATTTTATTGTCCCCATAGAGACATTTGTCCACTGCATTTGATCTATCCTTCGATCAGTACCACAGAGCAACGTGTCCCGGGGAGGGTCATGTCCAGGTCTTGAGCCAGGTTCTTGGTCAGAATTACCTAGCTGAAGGTTTTAGCCTTGTGTGCATTGAGTTGATGGGAACAATTGGAGACACAGGGAGAACGTGAGAACTCGACACACAAAGACCCTTCCACTAACTGCTGTGCCATCATGCCACAGTAGTCAAGTGTCTCATTTGAAATGAAAATTCGAGTTGCCATGATCAGACTCTTGGAACAATAAAATATTGATTGAGGCCAAAGAAAAAATATTACATTGACAACCTGCACTGTGTGAATACAGCATATTTGAGGCTCACTGATCCATGTCTGGCCTACAAACACTTTAGTGGAGAAGCGAGGGGAAGGGGGATTTGATTTGGAGCCAAAATACAAACAGGAATAAAAAGATGGAAGGATATATGATGATAAAGGGAACAAAGCGCTGCCCCCAAAAGCCAAACGGAGAGATCAGTGACAGATTACAAATGAAAAGGGAAAGAATCTGAAATCAGTGGGTTAATAACACACTCTATCGCTGCTGCTCTCTTCCGTCCTTCCATCCCTCGCTGCCATCTCTTGCCTCTTCTCGTTTTTCTGCTGGCGTTTGCTGGTCAGCAATAATCAAAAACCACTTTCTGTGGGCCGGATTAGTTTAGCCTCCCCTCAGCACCCCCCGCTTTCCCTTCTCCAGCTTAGCCCAGTGGACCAGGGCGATCTGAGTGTGTGCGGGGGATGGGCAGTACCATGTGTGTCCCGACATATGTGTAAGTTGCATGTGCGCGGTGTATATTATTGGGTGGTGGCTCAATGTGTGTGTGTCTTATCTGGGTTGCGCTTCTGGAGACAGCCGCACGGCAGGAACGATTGCTTTTACGCAAACCAATACGGACGCACACACTTTAACAGAAGAGCCTGGCAGTAATGTGATAATGCCAAGGTTAGCATTTAGCCAGCTGATCATCGAGTACACAGTGACGTTTTGTTTTGTGAAAGGCAGATAAGGACACTGTATCACCAACCTGCCATTAGGACATACAGAATCTTGTCAGTCACACTACAACATTACCTTGATTTCAGAGGATGAAAGTTTCTCTGCCCTCCGGCCAGTGTCTGATGAGTTTTTTTTGTTGATGTAGACGGCACACAGCTGGCTTTGCTCCAGGAAGGACAGCAGAATCACCCTATCAGTGAGAACCGCTGCAACGACATCAACACAATTGTTCCTCAGCGACTACACTATATGCAAAACAAGTCATTATCTTAAGCATCTAAAAAAATGTTCTCAATTTCTCTGTCATCTGTCTGTTCATCCTTGACTTTTACAATCTTTGTTTTTCGACCTGATCTCCTACTTCCCCCTGTGCTGGCTCAGAGGCCTTTTTGTGAAAGAAGAAAACACTTGATCCTGTTCAACTCCTCACAAGCTGCATGGAGACGCTGATTAGCAATTAAGCTCCTCTCCTTCAAAATTAATCTGTTTATGAAGCCAATTAAATGGAAAGGGGGGTATTACACTTGTCTCTCAGATATTCAGCTTTGAGTTGAACAAGTAAGGCTGCACCCCGAGATTTGAAAATCTAACCAGCAATTAGCCATGCTATGTGCGTGTATTTTTAACTATGCAAGTATTGGTTTGATTACAATTAACGTGATCTTTTCTACATGAAAGACTAATATCACTATTCTACAAAACAGACATCTGAAAGTTGCATTTGTGGCCAAAATATGAAGTTGGATTACAGGGCATTTATGGTAAAAACTGCTTCGATGCTCAACAGTATTACAAAATCAGGTCTTTAACAAAGTCCTGGCTTTTTGGTGCAACCGGTTAATGCAATAGTAAGCGCCTTTGTGATAGATTACAGATGAATCAAGTTAAATGCAGTTTAGTATTGATCTCTATGGGTGTCTATAAACAGGATTAAATTTAATCCCATTCATTTCCAAATGAAGGAGTGGATACGAAAACAGACTGGCCCGCCGCTGAAGCAGGTGGTGGGGTTGTTATTAAAGGCTAGACGTTCCTGACCAAGGCCTAAGCCTCGAATCACCCCGTGACACTTCCACGCGCCCACTGTTTGTAAATGTATACTTACAGCACAGATGTCATGTACACTACTGTGAATGAGCCTGAAACCATGCGTTATGCACGCGCTGTTACCAACACATGTATTCAAAGCCACAAGCATGAAACAAACTAGTGGCACTAGACGCACACACATACACAGCCCGTCTCTCATACACATTCGAACTAAATCCATTTAATGCCATCTCCTCAGCAGCATGTTGACATAAGAGGCCAATAGGCTTAACCAAAGCACATTTAAACGTGGGGAAATGAAACCAGCTACGAAAAATCACTTAAGAATGCTTAATCGTGCAGCATATGCTCAGCTTACTCTCGTCATCAGCCAATGGAAGCTTGTAATACTGTAATGGTGTAAAATATATGAAATCTAACATTTGGTGTGATGAAACCCTACCTCATTTTACATGCTCAAGTTTAATACCATGATGTTAGACAACCATAAGCCTGCATTGTCTATAGAGACAATACAAAACACGCGTAGAGTTTTGGTTGTCTAGAGTATTGAATTCTGCATATAAAGGCTCATTTATATTATGCCAGCTACTGTATACAGCTCACTATTACACATTTCAGTTGACGTAATTTAAGTTTTAGGAGCTGCACTGCAAATAAAATATCTCAAAAATGTGTAAATCTAAAGAAAAGTTCACTCAGCATGTCCCTAAGTTTTCACATTCACATTGTAACTGTACACTTCTTGGTAATGAGACGTTTTAAATGCGTCTGATGGCTTGATGAAGGTTGACTTACTATTCTAATTGTCTGGGCTAATTTAACAAGTGACAGATGTTAGAACAGCCTCTAACTTACACCCATGACGCACACAAAATCCCCAGAACCCACCCTCTCACACCCATTACTCTAATAATTAGTGCCTCTGAGGCTTTGAATGGGGCGCAGCGGGACATGAGAGCTCTGTGTACCTGGCTGAGTGTGTGACCCTGTGTATTTGCACTGTGTACATGTGAGTGGACTGACATTACTGTAAGTGCCTGGAACAGACTTTGCTGTAATTACATGTGTTAGAACAAATGGATAAATGAGTGTGGGTGTGTGCGTGTGTGCGGGGAGAGTGCACTGCGGGGCTTTATCAGGTGTCTGGAGACCTGAGCGGAAGCAAATGGGGCGATGTTATGGACAAATAATTGATACAGAAAGAAAGAAATAATTAGCAGATTTGGGCTGGTGTCCACAGCCCCTTATTCACTCCTGCCAGACCTGCAGAGCAAAGGCGAGGATGTGAGGGGAGGTGCTACTCCCTGGAGGAATGCACAATGGAGGAAAAAC
Organism: Lesueurigobius sanzi; assembly: GCA_900303255.1. NCBI lineage: Eukaryota > Metazoa > Chordata > Actinopteri > Gobiiformes > Gobiidae > Lesueurigobius > Lesueurigobius sanzi. Next base: position 19,217 of record OMNZ01097192.1, on the reverse strand, counting down.
ACTGATGGATGCTCTTAAGGGAAGGCCCCTGGACGCACACAGCACAAAAGGATTTGCCCACAATTAGCTGCCAGAGTTACAGTGCTCACCTGTGGCACCTGTTATATGTTTGTGCTCAATTGAAAACGACTGTGTGACAAAGTAGAAAGCCAAAAGCAGTGTGTGTCTGCAAAAAATACATAAGATGTCAGACCAAGCATATAGTTGGTGCTGACAGTGTGACAGAAAGTGCGTGGTAGACCATTTTGCGGTTTTCAAATACTTGAATGCAATATGTTGAGTTCTGTCTACGTGGATGACTGTGGGCAGATTTGTAGCGGGGCTACGGGGGAGAAACAATGTCTTTTGCATTCTTAAATCTTCTTAGTGTTGGTACATCTGCTGAAATATTTCAGCCATATTACCACCATCATTTTATCAGTGCTTTTATACATGGCACCAACAGAAAGGAATCCAATCGAGTCCATAGTAATCAGAATGGTGACTGTGCATCAAAGTTCATTAGCTTCAATGGTAGAAGAAAAATAATACAAATGTAAAAACATACCGTCGAACAGAAAGGAAACACAACTCACCATCAGTCACAGTGTTGGCTGGAAGTCGTCCAACTAATGTGCGGTCAACACACACTTGTTCTAACTGAGGTCCATTCACTGATAGGGTCAGCAGTATCCCACTGCTCAGCATCATCTGCATACATGTTGTTACATGGGTTAATTCTAGGCATTTCCTTTTGGTTATGAGGGAGCCTATAATATTCATGTTACACATATTAACAGAAATGTTGATCAATATCCAAATAAACCAATTATAATATAACGTGTTTCAAAAGATTTATTTAGACCAGTAACAACAATAAAACAAAGTATAGGAGGCTATTTGTCACCAAAGCAAGCAGCAGATCAGCTTTTGTGTATCTGCATGAATGGCTTGAGAAGGGCTTGTACCTGGCAACAGTGCTTGTTTTTCCATCTGGTGTGAACGCAGGTGTTGGTCAGCAACAGTTCCTGGATGGACAAGGTTCAAAAGCAGCAAGATTACTTAACTGAAATAACAAAACTGAAATAAAAATACGGATGTGATTCAGTCATTTTAAGACAATACATCAGGTCGCATAAAATATTCGTCAATGTTTTGGAGTTGGACAGAGATGCAGGTACTTTACTGTGCAATGTATATGTGTGTGTGCGTGTGCATGTGTGCATGTGTGCCTGTGTGTAAAGTGGCTCATTCCAGCCACATTCCTGGCCCAGCTGGAGTGATTGGATGGGAGGAGAGAGGGAAGGAGCGCGGGTGTGGAGGTGAGTTGGGGTGTTTCTAGTTTCAGACAATAGTTGCGGGTGACAGGAGGGAGGTGCGCGCATGGCTGTTGTCTATGTGCACGCATGCTTGTGGAACAGGTCCTGGCAAAACAAAGCGTGGTCTGTACTTCCACAAGTTCGGAGGCAAAGAGGAGGACGAGAGGAAGGGAGGAAGGATGAGGGGCAGCCTGCAGACCCTGATCCCCTCAAATATCCCCCTCGATGACAGAGCCCGGCCGAAAGAGAGGTGATGAGAGAGCAGAGGGAGAAAGAGAACAAACGAGAAATGACATGGCGAGTGGAGAGAGAGGGAGAATGCCCTTATTTGTTAATCAATCGGCCGTTTCGGAAAGGGAAAACTCCAAAAGTCCCTTGAGAGGGAAAGATGAGGCAGGAGGGAGGGTGGGGGTCCCTGGGAGGTTAACAGAGCGGGCGGTACCTCCAAGTCTTTCAGCGAATCACGTAGCTTCTCTGGTCTGCGATTCTTTGGGTTCCATGAATAACCTCGAGCTACAAAAAAGGAAATGTTTACAAAGATAAGTCTGCAATTTTGAATAGTAAAGTCATTTTTTATTCATCATTAAAGCATTATCTTAATGGGCATAAATATAATTAAAATATAATTAAAAAAAACAAAAGGTAAAGCATAGAGCATGTTATTATTTTGTTTACTCTTTTATAAGTTCCACTATAAAAAAATGTTAAGGTTCAGGGTAACCGACACAATTACATCACAAACTTTCCATCAAGGGCAGCAACAAATAATGAAAACTTTGTAAATTTGAATAATATCACAGAGCACCAATTAAGTCTCAATCATCAAAGCTTTTGAGCTCCAATTCGAAAACGACAAGACACAATTGGTGAAGGTGAAGAGTTTAGCACCAAAGTTATCTACCAAATGCAACCTTGCAGTAAGCAGCACAGAAGTCGCATGCATTTTAATTTCACAGCCTCACTTCACTATATGCATCTCTAGTGATTACACCAAGGAAGGAAAGGCTTTTAAAGCAGCTAATTGAATTTGGCATCTGCTTGTGCCTTGGTTTATTCCTTCACAGGCAGAGGAAAACGTGGAGGAGATCTGCTGTTTTCAGTGCGCCACAATCAGGCTGCTATCTGTTTATTTGCCTGCATGTCTTTTCATCTAGAATGAAACGAACTATTAAAAAGGCTTCTCCATTAAGAATGAGTGGGACGGGGAGGTAAACAGATGCATGCAAATTAGGGATGATGTGTGTGTGGTTGGGGGGGCTGGGGATGAGTGTTCGTCTCCTGATAAGGCTGTTTGTATTCCACTACTGGGTGACAATCAGGGAGAGAAGGCATGAGAGGGAGAAGGCAGAGTACAGCCGACTGCTGAGAAGACTCGTTTACACAAGATGGTCATTCAGAGACTACTTCTTCAGCACTCTTATTAAATCAACTCAATTATCTGGGACTGGGAGTGGGCAATCCGCTGCTAACTCACCTTCACAGAGATGCTGTTTCTCATTGTAATAGTGATGCTCTAGAGAACCAGCTGCAGAAAAAAGCAGAGACTTAATGAGATGAGTGTGTAACTTGTACAAAGGAGGAAGTGGGCAGCGATTTCATCTCGAGCTCAAACATCCCAGCAACTCCAAAAGCGTGTGTTGGCACAATGCAACCTAAAACCCAGCGTCATGGCCCAGATGCCTTGGGCAAGAAAGTGGCCAGTGTGGTGCTCGCTCTCTGGCAGGCAGGAACACCTCCAGGATTAGTAGTATTAATCAGATAAGAGGCCAGACAGGCCCAGACATGGGCACCTGCTCCTAAGCCAGGGGGCCTGGCTGCAGGGCACCCCTGGAGCCCCTCTGATGAGCTTGGGTCCCCCTCTAGTGGTTAAAAGGGGAATGTGTATATATTATATATAAATATATATTATATACAGTATTTATTGTATACATTATATATATATATATATATATATATATATCATATATACAGTTGTGCTCAAAGGTTTACATAAACATATGTAAATGTATGCATTTCATGAATAACACAAAAACCTTTATTTCACTCATGGTGAGTTAGTGGTTGACTGGCCAAATGTCCCTGATCAAAAGTTTACATATTGTGCATCTTGAAACAAACGTCAATCTTTTCAAAGAGTACAAGTCCTGTCAGAGTCCTGTATTTCAGCTGAAGTGAGTTTTTCTTTGCTCCTGAACAATTTTCTTGGCAGTTGTTGAAGGTCATGTAAACGTTAGATCAGGGACATTTGACTAGTTTCTGTTTCATTATGAATTTAAAAGAATAAACTCAGTTCATTGACAATAAATGGCTTCGCACAACCACTATCCAGGAGTGGAAAAAAAGATTTTTGTGTTATCATTCATGTTCTATGAAAAATGGCCGAATGATAAAAAAATGTAAAATTAAAAAGATTAAAAGGGTATGTCAACTTTTGGTATACATAGACAGACAGACATACATATTGTACATACACACACTTTTACTAGCTACAGTGATAAAAATCAATATGAAAATAAACCTATACTATGATAAAAAGCCATAAATTGCACTATTTTACTCCAAACAACACTGTAAAAGTGACATGTAGCCTGTGTATACACATGCACACAGCTGCTTCTAAAGCTAAATGTCAGAGCATAATTCTAACCAAACAAGTTAGACCTGGACTTTCATGTAGTCTTTGGTGTGGTCATGACCCATTCCTGTGGCTCCACTCCTGTGTGAAAGTATTATGATACTTTTGGATAGTGATTCAGCTCCGCTCATCTGTGCTCCCCCTCCCTGCTCTACTCTGATATCAAGCCACACTTTAGTAATCCTCCAAATGAAAGGATTTGGAGCAAAAGCATCGTCTCTCTTGTGAAGATTGAAATGAAAAAGAAGGTAGCTTCTCAGACGAGAGCTGAGGGAGTGAACATTATGATGAAAACAACTGTAACTGTAAGACTGTAAACTAAACAAAATGTGGGGAACAGAATCCCTGTACAACAAAATGGCAAGATGGATAAAAAGAAATACAAATAGAATTTCATCTATTGATGTACAATTGAGTTATGTAAACTGAGTTGAATTATAAGTCAAAATACACAAAAGCTAAAACAAAAACACTGCACACAATGCTGTAGATTGTAACTATGACATAGTGTCTGTGACTGTGAAGATCAAATAAAGCGGTTTGAAGATCCAACAAGTGAAAGAGGCCCATCTCTCCACTGTGGATCTGACTGGAGACCAATGGGAATGTTTCCTCATGGAAAGGGAAACCATCAGCTCGAGGCAATATGAGGCTGGCCTACATGGGGCCTCATGCTATGTGATCTAGGAGAAAGTCAACAGTTTAGTTTTCCTATCGCTGTGTGGCAGGACCCAGGGTCAACACGAACACAGGGAGGAGAGAAGATAGACGCACAGACAGGACTAATAACCAATGGATGTGTATTTAAAGATTTAGGGTCCTAATCCGACATATTAACAGTTCAAGTGTGTATTGGCAATGTCCAATGAGCAGGACGAGAAGCTGTAACTCCGTAATATGTGAGCAAAATGGCCGACTCTGAAATCCCTTCCTCCTATATATGAAAATATACATACACTGCCAAAACAAGACAAACACAAGTTATCTTTACCACAAGCACACATCCAATATAAACACTATTTACCTGGCTCTCCTTTATCGTAGTACTGATAGGTGCCAATATCTGTATCTGTGGGGCAGAGGAGAGAGGGAGAGAAAGACACAGAGCAAAAACGATGAGCATCTCGCTGTCAGGGAAAACCAGAAGACAGATCAGCAATTTCGCACAGCGGGATAAACAATCGCTATCAGCCAGTGGCCTGTCCCGTCTGCCTGCGCCCGAGTCAAGATAAGACCCAAGGAGAGAAGGAGGGAGGGAAGACGGGAGTGAATTGGAAAAGGGTCCGAGCCAAAATGGAGGGCGCAGGGGGGTATTAATAAAGACAGAGGAGTGCCTTAACCCGTCACCACCTGGGGGATAGATGGAATTACACACGCGACATGTACGCTTAAAACTGAAAAACAGAGGCAGGCAGGAGTACAGCCCGATGTGTACGTCCGCACGCTGCACAAAGTTGCTGAGTTGAGTGTTATTCCCGGAGGCCCAGATTTGCACAACGCATCGTTTCTTTATCGCTGCACTACTGTTGGCTGCTGCTGCTGCTCCTGGGGCCAGGTCACACTAATGGAACAGGAGAGCATGCAAACACAGCACCTGAATATATATGCACACACAGCTCTGCAAAAAAAGTGTAAGCTAATATAGGAATCTCTATTCAAGCTAATTTTGTGTGTATGTGACAATTATGAAGGGCATCAGCAGAGACAAGTTAATGATCTCATGGCATTAAAGTTGATGAACTCAATTTTCCTGTAGTAAAGTACTACTACTACATTTGCCCCCATGAATCTACATTGTAAATTTCTTTTTTCTTTTTTTTAATGGACTGCGTGCGCTGTGCACACCAAACTTGTGAACAATTGTGATGTGCGGGAGGGGGTGTGAGAGCTACAAACATACTGTATTTGGGCAGCAGCTCAGAGATTTTTACGCAAATACCTCAGACTTTCAAGGTTTGAAAATGTTATAATTCATTCAGGTAGCGCAGCCACTATCGTGTTTGGAGTGAATGTAAATTGTCCCATGTGACTTTGTGACTATGTCTGTGAAAGGCTACATAAACTTACTTTGTTTCGGAGAGAGGATCAGAGGATCAGCTGCACATTAAGACACCACAAATACAGTACCCAGACAAGACTGGGTGGTATTGTCTAAATAAAACTGTTCTTCTTCTAATAAGAATGTTGTATTTGATATTGTAATTTTATATTTAAATTAAGGCAGGTATTTTGGAGAATCCGGAGATCCAGCTGCATTGTCAAAAAACTCAATGAAAAGGGGAACAAAAAGTGTATTTTTAGAGCTTGCTTTATTTGCCTATGCAAGTGGTCTTCTTGAAAGTAATTTGAGGTCAACAGTTTTGGATTAAAATTTTATTACAGCGTCTTGAATAAAGGGTGTGCACTTTAAAAAAGTACTGTGTAATTCTTCACAGAAAGCTAATTTTGTCAGTTGCTCAATACTCAAGTTTATTATTATTTTTTTTAAACTAGAAAAAAGCCAGAACTTTACATTTTTCCCTCAAAAGCAATTGTTGGATTGGATACGACACACCTCAGTGATCAGGCCTTTTTCTTCAGATGTATCCTTCCACATTTTACAAGATAGTGCAAGACACATGGGGCAGAGAAACAACAAACAAATATAGGATATGTCACCATCACCAGCCCTGCGCATGTACACGTCCAAACACAAATACACAGTCAGCATCAGAGAGACGCTATCTTCACCTGGAGCTCAGCAGACTGTGAAAGACAAGACAAAATGGAAGGGAAAGGAAAAAACACTATTTTCTTTAGACAGAATGTTGGTCTGACACAAATGGGAACACAACGAGTGACAGGAAAGTTTAAAGGTCCTATATCATCCTTAACTCAGGCTTTGTAAAAGACTCTTGGACATATTCACATTGGTTTAATGTTTAATAACTTAAAATGTTGTGGGTGAGTGGCACAGGGGAAAGTGAAGCAGTTTAAGGTGAGACACTGCAGGGGACTTTGGGGAAACATTTAGATATAACCTTTGAAATATTTTTGATAGATTTCTGGCATAAATATTAACATAATATAATCCATTACATTTTGGATATCCTGGATACTTATTTATATAAACGGAAATGAAAATTTTGCTTTGTTTTTGGAGGGTTCAAATGCTAATAAAATAGGTTGGGAACCAACTATGGAAAAATCCTTATGCAAAAAGTTTCAAAATATTATACAAAGCTGGAAAAGATCTTGTCTTTAAGTGGAAATGTTCACACCACACTGTCACCACACTTAGATAATGGCCTTTGAATTTCCTATTTTTTTTCCTATCTTTAAAGAAACATTAAAGAAGTGATGAAACAATTTATCATCAAGATAGGGAAATGTATTTGATTCCAAGGGTACCAAGAGGCACAATTGGTAATGGAAGCAATTAGAGTACTGAAATGCCCAGGATGAGTCTGTAGAAGCTGCCTGGAGTGTCCATTAAAACACAGAGGAGCACCACAGCATAACATCAGCAGGTGGGGAGACAAATATGCAGGATTACTTGAATGTGCATGAATGAATCAAAACATAGAACCCTGTATGTTTTTCATGATTCTAATGATAGATAAAAGAGTGAAACGGTGAGCTCTAAGAAGGAAGTAGTAACCAGTAACTAAGGACAATGAAGCAGAAGAGTGACAATTTGTGAGGTCTGATAGTTTAAGAGTAGGTGAGAAAACAAAGTGAGTGCTGACAGAAGTGGACACAGAGATAGCAAAAGGAGAATGACAGCGAGGAGGCAGAGAGAGATTGGACATGGAGATAAGTGCTTTTACCATTGACTTGCAGTGAGCTCTTGGTGGACCACAAGTGCAGCTCAGCCAGGCAGAACGCCATCTGACGAGGCCCTGTAACCCGAGTGTGGACAAGAGAAAGAAAGAGACAAACCGACAATCAGGACAGCGGCAAAGACAAGGCTGGACAAACAAACTGCTGATGAATATCTGGATGTGTGACTCAGTATTGGGGCATGGATAGCCCCCACAGGTTGCACAGAGCAGGCCTGGCACACCTCCGCAAACTGAACAGGCATCTAGGCTACACAAATGTTGTGTTGATTCAATCACAAGAGAGGAATTATTAATTGAGTAGATTTTTTGGGGGGTAAGTGAAGATCAATCTCTCACATTTTTAATTGTATAATGTCTAACATTTACAAACTCAATGAATTGTTCAAATAGGACTGGTTATGATAATTCTGTTTGGCTCTTGACAGACAGACAGACATCACACACCCCTGACCTGGGTTTGACTTGGGAGCTTCTTCAAGGTGAGCCTATATTCAACAACACAGTTGCAGTGATGGACAGACACTCTGGGGGTGACAGCTTCAACAAAACTGGCTGCATTCCAAACATCACTCTGCAACTCAAGTTTAACCTTGCCCTGTTACAACAGTTACTTAGTAACTTTGTTCTAAAAAGAACTTTCCATTATAATGAACTTTGTATTAATTTAACAATTAAATCTTAGCTAGGATTTAAATTTTTGACCACAAAGCTCAAGAACAAGAACACAATCTTGTCGGGATCAGTCAGCGAACATTCTACCAACTGAGGTAATGCCACATCTGTACCGCTCTGCTCGAACCATATGCAGGATCTAAGTCATTTCAAAATGGCTTCTTTCATATAAAAGGTTTAGTGTTAGTGGTTTAATGAAAGGTTTGTGACAGATGGTTGAGACAAGGTGTTTAAGTTAGTTTTGTTTTAACCTTCTCCTTACGTCTATAGGAGCATAGCAGATAAACACACTGTAGCGAGCAGAACAAAGTCACATGTTCTTTCATCTTTCATGTTTTGGCAACTGCACAACTTAAAGCATAATGCTGACAAATCACGAGTTGCTCATTTGTGCAGTGTCTTCATTTTAAAGCTTTATTGGGCCCAAAGAGCGTCAGTGAAGTGTAAAGTGACATATTATTCTGGATAGTATTCAAATTTACCCACGAGCACGAAACCTATAAACATGCAGTAACTAATGTATGCGAGGAACCACAGATGCTATAAGCTGTGCAGGTCCTGGCCAGCTGCCATACTGCTTCCTGGCTGAGGTTGCCGTGGGTAACCTTACCTCCTGCAGTGCATTGTGGGAGTGTGGAGCTGACATACACAGGGCTTGGGTGAATGGTGGGGGTCTAGGTTATTGTACCCTGTCTTTGCACTAGTAAAGAGACGGCTTTAACATCAAAGCAGAGGAGGAAAACATATGACTCCTTTTCAAGCACAGTCCACAGGAAGCACGACCTTGTCTGCTCTCTGCATCTCTTTACACTGTACCCTCTGGGTGAGCGCTAAGCATGTGCTACTCAAAGTGTCTTTGTGTGACACATCGGTGTTTGTGTCACAGACAACGCCAGGATATTCAGGCAACTATTTAGGCCTATACATGGTTGTCATTATTTCCATATTTAAAAATAGTTTTACATTTTATAGTGTAAAAATAAATAAACATCTAACTCTAGGAGAATTGATAGATTTGCCATGAAAATATGATGACAATTATGTTTCCAAACATAAGAGGAACAACATTATTTATTGTTTATTTGGTTGGGACAGTCAGTGCATGTTAATGAACACACATGAGAACCATGCATGTAAACACACCACTCCGGATTGTTGCCATGGGCTGATTTCCATCTGTTGTCCTACACTCACTGTCCTCTCATGAAAATGTCTTAAACATCCTACAGCTTTTATAAGTAACTATAGAGACCGTTACTGTAGTGCCACTACATTTGAATACACGCCAAAACATGTTGGATTGACTTTCATTATTTATAATCTATGTTTTCTCTCAGTTTATCCCAGACTTGAACCGACACGCTCAACTCTACTTTGGCATTTATTTAAAAGAATAATTAAATGCATTCATGTGAAGCTACAAGCAACTCCTGTTTGCGATACTGGTCGATAGAAAAGTAAACAGATTGATTGATTAAAATAGGTGGAGAGTTAGTTATTAATGATGTTGTTGCATAACAACACTGGTAACACTAATAAATAATAATATGGCCCTTTGCTACAGTAAACCACTTTACTTCAGGCTGCACTGCAATCTGATCCTCAAAAGCTTTTGTTTGACATCTTGAGAATTCTTTTTTATTCCAGGTATGCGGCTGTTTTCAGCCATCTTCCTTTCTTTAGCGCTGTCTCTCCCACACATACGCTGCCAGAGGCACTGCTGTCAGCTGGCGCAGTGGTCCCATCACAGCAAGAGGAGTGATGTGATAAATTACAGGGTTAAAGAGCTGCCAAAGGGTGACTGACACAAGGCCATTTCTGCCCTCCTTGTCCCGACTTACACAAACCAACTTTACACACACATACACACACCTAGTCTCAGGGTGTTTTGTCAATTTTTATTCTCATTTCTATCATACTCGGGTAAATCAGAGACACACTCTCTCTCACCACTTTACCTGGCTGTCCTCCAAATTAACATACAAACAAAAAGCACAAGTTCTTGTTCACCTCCAGCGGAGTTCTGAACACTAACAGCTTGGTGCATATTTGAATGTGTTTCCAATGTTGTTATTTCCACTTTCCACTTCTGCCAAGTCTCCATCACAAGCTGCTTGAACAGGCACATTCATGTATTCAGTAAACATATTCAGGCTCTCGACTCCTCCGTTGTGCACATACCAATCTCAAACTGCTGATATGTCCTCCCTCAGCACCCTTACACTTGGAAAACCCATACAGTTTGCACACTATCTGTTAACCTTGCAATACCTGGGGAAATGTACATGTGCATTTACATACATATGAAGCGCTACATGTTCACACTCCCAGCATCTTATCTGTGCCCTTGAGGGAATCATCCTTGGTGCAACTGTGTCCCAGGAAGAAAATTAGAGGACAAAAGATGAAATTAAAAAAGCCCCAGAACAAAGAATCACAAATCAAGGAAATCAATCCAGGTTGAACAACAGAAAAGTGATGTTAATCTAAAACAGAAAATCATCATGAGCCAAGCTGCTGAGAAGGAAGATAAGGCACAGGCAGAAGTGAGGGAGAACCAGTGCAAACTAGTCAAGATAACACATGACTACACAGATACACATTAGTTAACTACAGCTATAATAGTGAAAAAGGGGCAGACAACTTCATGAGTACAAATATACATTATACTGTATATCATTTCCATTGGTGGAAATTAGGACAACAGCTAAAGTTCAGAGATGAACTAGTTTGCAATCTTTTTTTTTTTTATTAGTCAAAGGATTTTTTTTGTGTGTGTCGAATTTTATCTTGGTTTAGGTGGGGGAAAAAATAACCTCTTGATAGGAGGATAGTACAAGTAACTTTTGTCCAAGATCAAAAAAATGTATATTGTTATTGTGCCATTCTTATTAAATTATGGCCTTGTCTTTGTGTTTGTTTGTTTGTTTGTTTGGTTTATTTGGTTGGGACAGTGCGTGCACATGAAGAATGCATGTGAACACGCCACTCCAGATTGTAGCATTGGGCTAATTTCCATCCGTTGTCCCACATTCGCACTCACAAACTCACTGTCATTCATCCTGGCCTATTGTACATGTTTTTAGTGGTAGGGGAAACCGGAGCACCCAGAGGAAACCTACGCAGACACGGGGAGAACATGCAAACTCCACACAGAAAGGCTGCACGGGCCTGTGTATAGTGTATAGAGTGTATAGTGCAGAAAACAATTACTGATTAGATTTGTCATTGATTCTTTTAACAGTCTATTAATGTGATCAGTCGTTTCAGCCGCTGCGTGAATTATGTAATACAAATCTATACATCTTCCACCATAGCAACAATTGGCAAGTCTGGCCTGCCAAGACTCACTTTCCCCTATTCTCTACATTGGATGATTGGATTGGATTAATCAAACAGAGAAATGCATTATCGGTCCCTTGTCAAACTGAACCGAACACCTTACATGCATAGATATATGTATGAAAATGGACTAATTTGGACTAAGAAACAAATTGGTCAAATCAACAGAAGAACTTAATGCTCTTAATCAGATGTGAGAGGAGAAGAAGAAGCAACTATTTGAGCAACATCTTCCGCATTTGTGGGCTAGCTTCCTCTAATATTTGAGAGTTACAGAGAACATAGAGGGTAAATTACATGCAAAGTACAATTGAGAGTTTCAGTCTACATGTAAAATCATGTTAATGTCCCAGGCTAAGCATTGCTAATGGGCACTTCAACACTAATGCTCTTGTCCTAAACGTATAGAGTCTTCCTGCTCCAGCTTAATGTCAGTTTATCTGTAAGTGTCCCACTTTTTTTGTGTAGGGCCGTGGGCGTTATGAACTTGACCTGGAGAGGGGAAGTGAAGGAAAAGAGCCCGGGGCACACTACTCACATGCAGTTACAGGCAGATACTCCAAGTCTTCTGATCTGTCCCATTACACGACCAGAGGGTCTGGTCGACGGTGGGCAAAGTGGCGCCAGGTAGCATGCACGCGGAAAGCTTTTCATTCAGGCTCTCAAACACAGTCACCTAGGAAGCCATTCACATGTCTGGCGAGGAAGAATAGAAGTGACGGACAGGCAGAACAAAATAGGGTAAAGGTAATAGTGACTGGGGTGACAGCTACAGCCTGTGTGTGCGCGTGTGTATGTGCGTGTTTTACCGGCATGTCAATCAGTAGTAAAATGAGGCAGGGCTGACATGGCTGCTGGGCATGTCTCATTGTGGAGTGATGGGAGTATGCGTGTCGGTGGATCTCAGAGTATGTGTATCTGTGCTCAGCGGTGTGCACTGATGCGTGTGTGTGTGAGGGAGAGAGTTAAAGAAACAGGGAGATCACTTAAAGTACTATTCAAACTCTCGAGGGCATGCAGAGGTGACGAGTTGAAAAGTTTAGGTGTCCAGAGAAGACTAGTCAAAAATGAATACATACAAAAGACGTTTGACAAAATCAATACATGTGGTGAAAGCTAAGATATACTAAGAGCGCTTCAAGGTAGAAATCATTTGGTGTGACACAAAGTCATCTTTAGGTCAGGCTCACAGTGGAGGAGGAATACTGTATCCATTCTCTGCATTACATTTGACATTGTTCAAAGATTCAACTTTGCCTACTAAACAAAAACTTAAAGCTACTATATTACAATTCCTAGACATTTTAAAATAGGCTACTTTTGGACACCTTAGCCTTGGTGTTTTGTATTTAGTAACTTCAAACAATGCACACCAAATGAAGTAACGTAATTCAGGCTTAATTTCTGTGAACACAAACCATAGTTGGTGCTTTCAGTCTACATCAAATGTTACAGAGATAGGTATAAACGGTGTCCATGTCTTAGAAGTAAAGTAAGCCTATGCAATGTGCCACTTTCTCTAGGAGTAGTGCAGTAAGAACTAAGACAGACAGATGAGCAGATGCTCTCGTAAGCAGATGTGTAAACGTCATTAGGAGGTAATGGAGGAAAGAGGAAAGTGGGGAAACCTGCTGCTGCAAAGGTATTTACCCAGCGCCTGGAGCAGAAATACAAACAGCCCCATAATGACTGGGACTGAAGGAGACTTGAGAGGCTTGGACGATTATGCTCATCAGGTCTTAATCAGCCAGAAAACAGCTTTACACGGCAAAAACAGTGCCCACTAAATGTTTCAGAAATCCATCAGTGAGACTTGAAGCAATAAGCCACAACCAGGAGAGCTAAAGCCACCACTGCTGTGTTGTATCCCTGTTCAGCTAATAGGCCTAATCCTTGACAGTGTTTTACCAAAAGCAAAGTGCATCTGCCCTGCAGCTATGCCCAAGGGCAGGAAAGGCAATACTCCCAAACTAGCAGCACAATTGCTTGCTGACTTCAAAGCGCTTCATGGGGACAGTGGCTCTCTGGTGTCTGTCCTCTGTGACATGTGTCAAACCCACTGTGGTTTTGTTTGTGTTGTCGGATTTTTGTCTCTTAAGCGGTATCATGTTGTACGCCCCTCACCTTGAGACTAGCAAGCACACATGACCGGCAAACGCACTACACTACCAGCATGTGATATGTGAAGAAGGAGGGATGAACTTACTTTTAAAAAGGACATACTAAGCAATAGGGCTACACGATATTGAAAAAACTTGTGATATGCGATACGGGTATGCAATATCGCGATAACAAGATTATTGCGATACTTCAATAAACCATTCCATTCATTTCAGACACGTGTAATATATTTTACAGCAAATTGTGTCAAAAGAAGACTCCAAAAACATTAAATCAGAACGAAACCAAGACCAAAAAATGTACTAAATTAGGAAGGTTATAACTAAAACTGAACTTCTGCACATTTATAAGTTCCATACATGTTTGGTTTTAGAGAGTGTTGGCAAAAAATGTACAAATCTCAGTCAGATGGAAGACTTAAGTGAATTTGCGATATATTGTGCAGCCCTAATTATGTATTATTTTGTACTAATTACAGATTCAAAAACAACAACTTTTAAGTATTTGTTGGTGGTTAATACTAATAATGACATTTTGCATCAGCAAATGCAAAAGTTATGAGGTGATGAACTAACTTTAGACACTCACACAGGTTGCTGTCAGAAGCTGTGAAGGAGGTGGACGTTTTTAAGTTGTTGTCAGATGCATCGAGTGAGATGGACCTGGCAAAGCAGAGGTCACAGGAGCGTCCTCTGCTCTTGTCCGTGGTCTTATGTGGCTGTCACACTCTCACACACGCGCTGTCCGTCAGCTCAGGGCTGAGGCCATGACACCGTGACACCTCTCGGCGGGACACTTTCTCTGACAGTTTGACACGGCACGCAACCACTGGATGTCTGTGCCACTCGGACCAAGGGGACTGTAATCTGGAGTCTGACCTGAGCACTGGACGCTGGTGTCATATCTCCCAGAAGCCCCTGCTGCAGTAGCCTCCTGTCCAGAGGAAGAAATAACAATCCTTTCTATCATCTCTGCTCACTCCTATTCCCTGCCTGGCACATGTCTATCACAGTTCATCACCAGGGTCAAAGGCTTTTATAGCCAGGTGGGGTTGCTGTGCTTTCACTCTTTTAAAGACAACTTTTGTTGCTAAAACAAACAGGGGAAAGTCACAATGAAAATGCTTTTATATTTGTATTATTCATATTGTAACAATTCTGTACTAAGGCACATATACTAATGTACTGTATAAGAAGCAGTAGTGATAGTTAAGGGTATTTTATATATATATAAATAGCAATATGGAAACATGTACATGACTTCAAGCCTTCATTCTGTGAGTTAGAGAACTGCCTGTTCGTTACGAGAAATTTGTACTCAGAAAATACATTTGTCTTCATAATTTATCATTATCTTATGCATTAGTAAATATTCATATTACGGTTTTATGGCTTCAACTAACACTAGATAGACATGCATAGATATACTCTCAATAAATGCAAGGCTCAAGTGTTGGTACTGTAAACCAGGTATTGATATGCAATGGTAAAACTATAAAATTGAATGGTACACACAGCAAAGCCAGCATAACTAGCCTTTTATACAAGCAGTCCATAGTTGCTCAGCCTCACTGTGGAACATAGCTATTATGCAGTTTGAAGAGCATGTCCTGGTGCCCTAACTTGAACACACTTACTTGTGACAGTGCTTATGTCTCCGTTGTGCTCCGTTTACCCCCAAGAAGTTTCCTTTATTTACACTCACTGGCACAACGCTTGAACAAGGCTAAAAGATCAACTATGACATACATACAAACACCCACAGACGACGAGAAACTTCTACCAACATTACAACTGCTGGTTATTCAGGACAATAAGCTGTTGGATCACAGCATGTCATGTCTTGTCGGGTCCCGTTTCCTCTTACCATAATGTGACGGTTAGACACAAAGCTTAGCATTGGGCCCCATGTTGAACACATTCTGGTGTAGTCACTGGTCTGACAGAGAAGAGGCTCATCTCTGACATCAAACAGACACAAACTTTGCATGTGTGCAGATTACACAGAAGATATTTTTCCCTTGTATTTTCAACAAAAACTGTGTCTAGACAATTAAACGTCATCAGTTGATAGACAGGACTTTCTTTGTCCAATAAAGCAAAAACAAGAAGAGGACCAATTCATTCAGAAATGTCTCTACCTTCTTATACATTGATTTACATGTCAACAATTACAAGTTAACTTTGTTGATTCACAGAACAAAGGGTGCCATGTTGCTTTTGTAGATTGCAGGCACACCACACCAGTAGGTCTAAACTGCCATCACAGACCACAGCAGTGTGAAGGGGCAGTAAGCCGGCTCTTACAGGTATGCATTTAGAGATGTTCGGTCTTTCTCCTGAGACAATCAGTTTGACCACTGTGCCAAATTTCCCACCACTTTTCTCTTTAATGTGTTTCGGACTCTCATAACCCTTCCAAATACCCTTCTATACATGTACACAAGCTTAACGCCGTCTGGGCAGGCCAATCCCGTAGGCTCACCGTCGGCACGGCAACAAGCACTATCCTGGCTAACATCTGCTGCACGACCCGGGGCCACTCAGAATGGGTCTTAATCCCCACACAGCCATGTTGTGGGGGAAAACATTCTTTCCTTTTAGTGAGAGCGGACAAACAGGGACAAGCAGCGTGGCTGGTAACCTGCAGGCAACTGGCCCCTTGGAAGGACCAGGAATGCTGACGCTTACGTGGCCCTCATTTGAGCTGCGGCCCATTATGGCTGTGCAGAGGGGTGTGACCGCCAGCACAGCCAGCATCGACAGCAAGGTAGTACGAGTGGTCCAGTTGGAGGGATTTGGGTTTTCAGGTTAATGAAAAGGTGGTGGAAATGGACTGGGAGCAGTGGCTCAGAGTTGGACTTTGTGGAAGGCCAGTTATGCAAAAAACAAAAAAACAAAAGCTTGAATGAAAAAGAAAAACATGTTGGGCCTCTCTGTCAACCGCTATGTGAGGTGTGCGCCCACATCAACTGATTTTGGAAGGAGACTGCAGTGTTTGATTCATTTTTGGTCTTTCTCCTAAGTTCAAGCTGTAGCCGACCAAGCTCAAAAGCATGAAGTAGTTCACATATGGCATTTTGCTGCCCCCTTGTGGCCAATGTGAAAAGTTAACAAAAATCTTTCAGAAAAGTCCCCCCTTTAGAAACAAGTTAAGCCATGATTTCTCATACTGTATTAGTGTTCCAGATAAAGATCTTGCTGAGACATGACATGCAGAGGAAATAATGACACCATCAATCAGATCATTTCCCTAAGCTATATGCACAGAATTAGATAAATTGAATAGTTATATACAACTATAACCTCTGACAAAGGCAAAAAAAAAGCTAGGTCTTTACTCAACAGTGTGATATAACTGGAGCTCTTCAACACGAACATTAGACATAATAAGTCTAATAAGTATAGACTAGAGGTTATGCATGTAATGCCAATACAGCAGCAAAATGAGTTCAAGTTTGAATTGTTTTTCATTCATTTGCCACTAAATTTGTTCTGTTTAGGTTTATAATGTGCATAGCCTCTAGTTTATAGAGGTAACAAGCTTATAAATGTCAGTCAGATGTTAGGTATGTCATAATAATCATAATAATAATAATAATAGTGCATTGGTTTTATATAACTCTTTTCTGGACACTCAAAGACACTTTACTTTGCATTATTCATTCACTCCACACTCAGTGGAGGTAAGCTATGGGAGCCACAAATGACCTGGGGTAGACTGAATGCAGTTAGCATTCCATCAGAGCACCAGTACAAAAATTAGTGGCTGGTTTCAATTTGTCACCCAATTTATTTTGTTGAGTCTATTTTTATTTATATAAAAATGTGCATAACCTCTTTATACAAGCATACATCAAATGGTCAAGGATTATATGTTTTGATACAAAGCATCATACTGACACCTAGTGGATAAAATTGTTATTTGCGGGCCAGGATTTCCCTGTAAATGAGATTCTGAAATCTCTGGGGAACTTTCTTAGTAAAATAAATCAAAATAATGAATCAAATATTAAACCATTTACATTAGTTGTTTTTGTTGTTGTTTTTATGTCGCTTTTTTGGTTGTAGGACTCAACAAAAAAGGTTTGTTTAGGCCTACAGCTGTGACCCAATATCTTACCTGGTAGTCTGCTGAGCTCTATATGGTCTAGAGGCGTAGATAAGATGGTGATAGTGATGCTGGAGGCTGGTCTGGGCTATCTCTCCTGCTGATGCCCATGTAGCAGGGTCACTCAGGTGCACTGTGCAGGGACAAGTGGAGAAGACCAGATAAAGAGAAACAGGGAGGAGAAGAGGATGTGACAGAATGAGTGCATGAAAAAGAGAAGGTCGAGTGGACAAAGGACAAAGGGTCAGTGCTGCGCAATCACGAAACTGTGCACTTTATCAACTACAGACCCTCAGACTGAACAACTCAATCAAAAATCACACAACTCTAACCTGCTTCATACAAGAGCGCTCCATTTAAATACATTGACTCTAGAAGCTTGAACACATTAAGGGGACTGTCTTAAGCACTAGTCTAACATCTTGTACATGAGGTGATAAGAAATAGGGCTACTAATGATCATTTTCACAATATGCAATATGATACACTATGATGATGCAATTACTGATTTGATAACAAATACTGAACACTGAAAATCATGTTACAGATGAGTAAATATGCAATGTGTGATTATGGATATTATAATATTGTTTTATTCTGAAACTTTTTATAAAATATTACCAAGTGCAGAGTAGGTCAGAAGTAATACAGTAATACATGGACAACTAGATTCTATATACAGTGAGTCCCACAAGTATTTGCATACCCTGCAATTTTGCAAGTTCTCCCACTTTGAAATCAGGGAGAGTCTGAAATGTTCATCATAGATGCATTTCCACTGTTAGAGACATAATCTAAAAAGAAAAATCCGGAAATCACATTGTATGATTTTTTTATGATTTATTTGTATGTTACTGGGGTTCATAAGTATTTGCACACATGAGAAAATCAGTGTTAATATTTGGTACAGAAGCCTTTGTTTGCAATTACAGAGGTCAAACGTTTCCTGTAGTTCTTCACCAGGTTTGCACACACTGCAGCAGGGATTTTGGCCCATTCCTCCATACAGATCTGTCAGGTTTCGGGGCAGTCGCTGAGCAACATGGAGTTTCAGCTCCCCCCAAAAAGGTTTTCTATTGGATTTAGGTCTGGAGACTGGCTAGGCCACTCCAGAACCTTGATATGCTTCTTATGGAGCCACTCCTTGGTTTTCCTGGCTGTGTGCTTCGGGTCATTGTCATGTTGGAAGACCCAGCCACGACCCATCTTTAATGC
>OMNZ01097189.1:8900-20161 GCA_900303255.1 Lesueurigobius sanzi | reverse complement strand
GAATGATTAATCTTTGTCATTGCAACAAGTACAAAGAAAATGTTGTAGTCCAGTTGGTGTCTTCCAAAAAATGTCAATAAATGTTAAAAGGCAATTCATTCTTTAAAATGACACACAACATGACACACTCATCAGTTACATTAGGCCTGTGGTCAGTTACATTAGGCCTGTGGTCAGTTACATTAGGCCTATGGTCGGTCACATTTGACAGCATTCAGTGTGGCAACTGCACTTGGATAAAAACTGTTCTTAAATCTATTTGTCCTGGTCTTAATGGACCTGTGCCTACTCCTTGAAGGTAGTCATTGAAAGAGGGAGTGTCCTGGATGTGAGGTGTCCTTGATGATGGTTTTGATTTCAGTAGCAAATCAAGTTTAACTATTTAGTAATAATAGTAATTATCTCCTGGATTTTAAATGTGAAAATTTGACTAAATTAACTAAAACTAACGATTATTTTGGTAATTGATTTTTCGCCTTATTATTTTTTACAACGAATCGATTAATGGTGCATGGAGTTTTTTTTCTTTTTTTTTAACAAACTTTTTGCAACATGAGGGTAAAGTGGCAGTTTGAGGACGTCTGTGTAGACGATTTCATAGGCAAATATTCTTCAGTCTTCATCTGTACTCTGTAGTTGAAGTGTAGGACGTTACGCTCTTTATCCCAAAAGCTTTGTCAGCACTGAGCAAACCTGGACACCAGTGGATTGTTATAAAAACCAGTAGGAGGAGATATTGTACAGTATATTTAAAGGTAATATCTCTATCTGAGATAATCTCTCTATGTATATGCTCTTAGTACAAGTTTCACAATATGTGAACACAAGCTCAGAACCTCTAGAACTCAGTCTGGGATGTTGAAAGTGAGAGAGAGAGAGGTCTTTTCTATTCATTTCCAATTTCCATTTAAAATTGTTTTTACATTAAAAAGACAACCCATTTTGATGTAATTCTTGCTCTATCTGAACCTGAATGATATCTGAATGATATCCCAGAAACGGTGAATTGATCACTAAAATAGTTACTATTTCAATAATCAATTTGATTAATGGATTAGTTGTTTCACCCCTAGACTAGATTGATATTATCCTAATTCAGGTATGAATTTTTTGATACAAGAGCCACACTGGGTTTTTGAACTTGCCATGTGGGACAGACCAGTGGGACATTAGGGTCATTTACAACAAGGACAATTCTCAGATAAATCACCTAAATACATTTCCAAAAGCAAGAAAATAGCAGCAGGTATGAATAATGTTTCTATTTGTCAGTGAAAATCCTTATTTTTCAAGCACCATAACCCCCACAGTCACCATTGCTTCTAATTTAACTACCAAAACAAAATGACAGATGCTTACAGTAAATGCACTAATGAACACAGTATTTAATCCCTTGGACTGAAGACATTCATTTGAATAAAAGTTTGCTGCTCTTCAGGTTAATCTAGGCCTGTTTGAAATAAAAAAATGATACAAATCTTTAAATGATGGTGAGAGTGCCTCGGCAGTTTCCAGGTGTGCAAAGACATGTCAGTGAAAATGAGAAGCGAGGAAGTGTTTCTTAAATTGTACCACTCTGACATCCACAGCTCGCACTGGGATCCTTCAGCTCTCAGCCACATCTGACTCAAATCCCTCAAAGGAAAAGGCACAGAGGCAGGACTTATACTCGCGACAGTGTTTATGGAAAAGCTGGCGTTTCACTGACAACTGCAGCTCTTAGAAGAGGATTTGAGACTTTGGCAAAAGCGCTTCATGTTTGTGTCATTTGCATTCTGTTTAGAGCCACTGTGTGTGCGGGCAACACCTAGACATGTTTTTTTCATAAAACAAACGAGAACCAGCAAGACGTGCGCACGGTCTCGTAAGGATAAACATGCAACAGTCGGGTTTGAACTTAATCTTCACAAAAACGTAAGCTTTACTCATGATATGATATGCAGACACTTAAATTATCCAGGTTATAAAAGACCACACTGCTCTGGAAATAAACCAATAAATGACTTGTACTTTGACAGATCACAATCAATGAATGCAATTTCTCAAATATAAATGCTTCTGGATGTGTTTAAATTCAAACAGAAAAGTATGTTATTTATAACATAAATCATAATTCTTTCAATACTTGTTACTAGGGCTGTCACGATACCAAAAATTCAGTATCGGTGGCAATACCAGTAAAATAATATGATTCTTGATGCCAATTTCGATACCATGGTAAAGTGGTTCTAAGATTCCATGTACTTGAACTTGAAACATGAACTTCTTTATTAAAATATTTGAAAAATGTCAAAATGGTCCGGAACTAGGGACACAAGTCGGTTCTGAGGCATTTTGAGTTATTCACAGATTCTGAAAGTGCAGTCTCCAAGCTTTCCAACAATGTGTAACACATGGAAATCTGATAATATTGTTGATAAGTTGTGGTTATTTGAAGGTACGCACTTTGGAAAAGGTAATCCTGAGATAAGCCTTCTCTTTGCTTGTTTGATACAATGGTGCTCATTTACATCTCATTTCTGTTGTCCATTTTGTCATTGGCTGAAGCAACTGTCAATCAAGCAGTTGGCGGCAGTGTATTGTTTCTTTAAAAAAAAAGTTGTTTGTTTTCTATGCTCAAATGGCGGCGGAGAGGCTGGAGTACGGACATTTCTGCATTCATATCTGCAGGAGACTCCAGACGTGGGCCGGGATTTGGCTCAATCGTCGCAGGACCGGGACCATGTTTCCTGGGCAAGATCACGTGCTGAGACTCAGGGATTACCCAGGGACTACCACCGGAGCGCAGAAAAACACACTGGCCACTTTCATATGGACAACGTTTGTGGAAAAGGGGGATATTGACATGGGGCCGCGGGATTTGGCGCAGATCTTTCATTGCGGGACCGATACAAGGAGCTTTTTCCCTGGTAGAAGATTACACACAGACTGGGGGAGTATTCTTCGGATGAAAACAACGCAAAGTAGCAATTTAAGCTTTTTGTAGGAAAATACTGTCGGAAATGATAGGAAGTAAGAATCAGTTCCAGAAGAGGCACAGCACCGATGCTAACAGGCATCGCCGCTCACAGTGCTTCAAAAAATAGGACTGGTCTGAGTTTTGTTTTTTTAATGTATCGTACAGTGACAGGTGACATCTTGTTACCCAACTTACTGTATGCCTCAGAAATTCTGCCATATTCCAAGTTGTCTACATAACAAGAATATAGAAGATGAGTTTGAAATTAATGCATTTTAAAATAAACTGTAAAATCAGTATTTCTCCCACAGTAATTACTTTTTAATTCTTTTAATGTAAGTTTATGGCAAAAAACATGGCATATTCTAATCATTAGTCTTAATTCATATTGTCTGGAGCCGTGGGGGAATTCTGGATCAATAGGTGGGCCGCAAACATATTCAAAAAGAAAAATATGAACTCCCAAAATGGAAGTCCCATTTTCAACAAGCAAATAATAGCTGCTACAATTTTATTTTCATGAAAAATCAAAAGTACCCGTAATCAACAATGCATACAAAAGTATCCTAATTCGACACAACTCATACATTTTGCCACATCCCAGCTTCCTTTTCATCCGTGTAACAAACACCGTGCAAAAGTTTGCTCCACAAAATAAAGTGCACTTGACCTACATACAGGACACAAGATAACAATGTAAAAAGATAAAAGCAACTTAGCACCAAAGATGATGTAACATGTGCAGGAGTGAGTGCGAGTGTGGGAGGAAATCCAACATATTTTTAAAAGACTGTCGGTATAGAAGCGCCGAGAAGATACAGAGCAGTGGGTTAAGGTCACAGCACAGCGCTGGACTTGAGAATAAGTGTGTGCAGTGGGATTATGGGGGCTGTGTGTTAAGATGCAAGATGTGAATTTATTGAATTTATTATAGTAGCCAGGACGACAGTCGTATAGTGCGAGAAACACGTCTCTGGTTTCTCAAGGACCTTAATGTAGAAGATATGATCAGGTGATGAAAATGCACAAATCTATATTGCATTACATAGAATAATAATAATAATGATCCCATGAGGTAGAGAAAGTGGGAGTCCATAGATTAGATGGCTAATGGTTTCGCGTCTGTATTTGTAAAGTGGTAAAAATGTGTGCATGTGTAAGATGAAAATGATTTATATTATATTATATTATTCACTCTCCATACTTGCCGGTAGTAATAATGGCTTACATTTATATTGCACGTTACAAGGCTGTGTCACAAGTTTCGTCGTCATTGTTCATTCACTCCATACTCAGTGGTGATAAGCTTAAAATCTTACAAAAAGTAATGTCGCAAAAATGAAAAAGGGCATTATATGTATATTTTTATGCTAATTTAATATTCTAGTTAAAAAGCTATTGAACATTCAACCTATGGTAAAAAAACAACAACAACAAAATGCTATTTCACTGCAAAAAGTAATCCAGAAATAAGTTAGATTTTGTTTAAATAAAATATTTGTACTTAAAATAAGAAAAAGTGTCTAATTTCAAGTAAATTTCGATTTTTTATTTTTATTATTTGAAGTGCTAAGAGATCATGTAAAGATGGATAAGATTTACTCTCTGCACACTGGATTATTTAACTTTAGGAGTGTTGGGTGGAACACTGGATGCCATCTCATAACATTCTCCCGATTAACTTAACGTGAGTTACTATAACCACGGTAATCGTAAAACCGATTACTCTCGGCATCCCTGTGGTCAGCGCCTGCAGGAGTCGGGATTCGAACCCCTGAGCTTCTGATCATGACCCGCCCCAAACATCTGTGCCACTGTCGCAGTCATTAGTAAACTAATGAAGCCAGTTGCCACAGCAGCCTCAATGCTAAACACAATTATTTCCACATAAAAGATGTGCATGATCTTTGATGTCAACGGGTCACAACACAAATCTCAGAACAGAATCTACATTTGTATTTTTCCGTCATTCTGAATTCATTTTCCACAAATAGTAGCTCATTACAAAGATGTGCATTGGTCAGTGAAGTCTGTGGCGCGGTTATATGCAGGAGTGCGCTGATTCATACAAAGACTCGGGATGCCCCTGACAATCCTCATGGTCGAAAATGGGCCCTTGAGCAAACCACGAGAGCCCTGTACAATTAACTGCTCCTTATAATTGCCTTTGGTAAATACCCCCCTTAGGCCAATGCTCGTTACTACATACACAAATGAGGCGAAAGAGGCTTAATAAGTCAAGAGTTTTCAATGACAGACAGAAAAAATTTAAATAATGATTGAATGTTATTGTTTTTTTTGTTTTTTTACCAAGATATCAAGTAATAACAGTGTTTATGCTAGGTTTTTAATGCGATAGTCTGCAAGTCTAAAATAATTACAAATGAAATATAACAGACTGCCTGGGCCTCAATTTTGATGTAGTGATTTTGATGAAGTTATACAAAACAGGCAGGTTGGGCGTGTGCGCAGGGAAGGGGAGGAGCTTTCACGACAGGAGGGGAGGGAACTAGATTGTTTACTTTTAAAATGTCTCCCCTCATTTAGACAATTACAACTATACACTGTTCAATCGTGCTACAAATGTAACGCTATGACACTAACCGATGCAAACAAAAGACTTGGTTCAGGGGAGTTTGAATTCAATAATTTTCTTCCTTTTCTTGAAGGAATTTTGTGAATTCCAATGTGTTTTGTCCTGGTTGAGAAATGTATCACTGTAGCATAAGCCTTATGGTAAACCGGTAGTCTGATTAGGTTCATAATGTCTTCTAGTAACGATGCTAGACCTCAAGTGTCATGTGACTTTACTGGCTATAAGAAAAATCTAGCACTGGTTCCATAGTATTTGAGTTGTGTGTTATTAAAAAAATAATAATAATAATCCTAATGATTATTGCCCCATTTGAATTACATCACAGGACTGCTTTGTAGTGAATCTTTGCCTGATTGAATCTCTTCGTGTCGAGTCTTGTATTATTCATTCCGATGCAGCCCATCTGTGTTAAGTAACATGGAAGAGAGTGTCGAGAGTGGAGCATGTTCTGCACAATAAACCTGTCTAATTAGATAAAACCACGAGCGCCTGGGTATCGGCGCGCCTCTAGCATTTCACTATTTTCATCAGCCAGTGTCAGAGGATTATCAGATACTTGGCCCCGTGTTGCATAAGCCTAACTGTAATGGCACAAGCGGTGGAAGGACACATTCGACAACGGACTAAAAATAATACGCTGGGCTTTGTTAAGTAACAGTATCGAAGTATTACCAACTGACTACTTCAGTTGTAGCAATAGCTGGTGTGTGACTTTATGACAGGATAGCCGCCAAATACAGAGATCTTGGATGCTTAGATTTAATCCCACAACGGATGGTATGCAGATTGTGTCACGGCGCGGCAGCAGGATTGTAACAGAAGCCAAATAAGTGCATAGTTTAAGTAGAAGTGTCATTAAAGACCTTTTGCCTCTTGGATGGAGTTGATTCAGCCAACAGGGTTCATTGAGGTAGCAGCAAGTCAAATTTTATGCTTTTAAAATGCCCAAATAATATATATTTGAATGGCCCAAAAGCAAAATATTATTATTAGATCATCATTTCTAGCAAACTAACGCAATAAAAATAGTTGAGCAATGCATTACTTTCCAAGCGATTTCGATCAAACAAATGTAATACTTTTTCATAACATTTACAGCCTTGATTTAGGTATAATTCATGATTTTTAATGCTCCACAGAAACCCTGAACCAAGCACACGACTACTTTTTAAAACCCTTTTCTACAATAGAAAACTCCTGTACAACTCAGGGCTTACACAAACTACTCTGCCTCTCAGTCACCAAGGACAATAGGCGGCCAGCAGCTGGTGTAATACTATGGGATCACCACTCAATCTCACTTATTGCGTTCAAATCCTATTACTTTCCATGCTTTCCTTGACCATCTGAACCGTAAATTGCTCTCTGCCCTTGCCAAGGCGCCCACAGTGAACACTTCTGTCAGCATGTCATTGCCTTTGATATTTAGTGCATTGTAACTTGCTGCCAGGTCGACGCGGGCGATGGGAGTCACGTTACCAATAATGTAAGAGACATGTACAGGGGGCAGTGCATGAAAAGCATGGGCCGAACAGGACACTCCGAATGACCCCATCACATGTTGGCTTTGAAAGACTAGCCAACCTTTTCAGCCAAGGTTTTGCAAACATCAGGCAGCTTATTATGAGCCGGGGTAACTTGATTGGAGGTGACCAGGGCATCTATATATGCGGCTTGTTAAAATAGGAAGCCGGCATTGCAATATATCGGTTGTGTTGAAATGAATAGTGCTGATCCCGGTCAATCCTAGTGTGCAGAGGTGGAGGCTATAATGAAAGACGTGGAAGGGGGAAGTGGAGAGTAATATGTCTTCTTTAGTTTCCGTTCACATAGTACATAGTGCTAAAGGTCGCGTTGCAAATGAATATTGGATTATTGGCACATGACTGTGATAATAATATATGGTGCTGTGAACATGCAGAGCCGGGCGTTTCTTGATAACTACAAGTGTTAATAGTCAGAATGTGACTAAAAGGTCTACAGAAATGTACAGTGCGAGTGCACATCCACGCTTTGTCTGGAAGGGAATCATTACTTTTTAAAAGTCATAACAGAGGGGACTATTCAAGTGATAGTCTGGAAAGAGGGGGGGACACTTTTTGAACAAAAAAGGAAAGAAAAAAAAACATGCAAGCAATATACAAAGAGAGCATCGCTAGCGTTTAGCGTTAGCACTTAGCATTTGCAAAAAGCATAACCACTACAACAGCTAACAGATGCCAGACTGATGCACTACATTCAACATACTATAAAATACTTCAAAGTGTCATGCACTTACCTGTTCATAAGAAACTAAAACCATGTACAATAGATCAAGATGAATGAGAGTGAGTTTGTGAGTGCGAATGTGGGACAACGGATGGAAATTAGCCCAAGGCTACAAGTGGTGTGTTTCCATGCATTCTCATGTGCATGCACTGTCCCAACCAAATAAACAGACAAACAAAACTTTGCCAACTCTTGGTACATGTGCTTGTTGTTGCTTCATAGCTGAGCTCAGGAGGTAATGGCTTCTCCGTGGAAGAGAAACAAACTAAGCGCAATTATTGACAACCAAGCTCAGGGAAAGGCCAACGGGACTCTGATTAGAGATCAGGGAAGGAGGGACTTCAGAAAAATATAATAATAAATATTATTACTCCAAAATACAAGGCCAGGAGGTTGATTTTGCACATTTGTAATATGTTTAGACTTCCAAACTATCACTTTAAATATTAGCGATACAGGACAAGAAAAGAAATTGTGATATCTGATAACTGTTTGTTTGTGTGACAAATTAATTTCAAATTAAAAACAATATTAAATTAGGATTAAAGCAAGGATAAAATGGAACTAAATTAGTAAAGTTATGGCTAAATTGAAAGTTACAATGCAATTTTTCTTATTATGTTTCTTGTCAAATATTGTGGCTTCTTGCGAGATGGATATTGCATTAAGATTGATAATTAATAAATGATAATTTATTTATAGGTTTATTCAGCAGCCCAAAATTTAATTAAATGAAACTATCCAATGCTTAAAAATGTGAATGCCTTTATTACTACCACATATGTCACCCCATGGCAGAATCTAAGGGAACTACTTTTAAGATCTATTACTCGAGTTGAGACCCAAGTGTGACAAAGCTCAACATCTGACAGAAATTACAATTAAAACAATGTGAAAGTAGTAAAAACCTTGGTACATTTTGTACTGACAATAGTGAACCGATAAAGCACTCTTCTAAGATACTGTGCTGGATAAACTGCTAATAATAGGCCAGAGGTTGTCATATTATTGAACAAACAAACTCCAGTGGGCAGATATAGGGCCCTTTCTAATAAATGGAGTGAGTAGTAATACCGCAACGCCTCATGCTACAGCGAGTGCCGGGAAAATAATTACCAAGAGAGCAGAAAAAATAAAGGGGATGGCCAGAAGAAATCATTACTGGTGAAATGGTCAGATGGCAGGACTACAATGGGCAATATCGGCAAGAATGTCAAGAGAAAACTAAAATCACACTTGCGTTATCTCCAACCAATACCATTGATTCGGTTTCCTAATGATAACGAACAAATGTCAATACGTGGAGAAGCAAATTGCCTGGACAATCCATCTTGAATTGACAAAGAACAACATCACCGTCCAAAAGAGCGGTTTTTAATTTGGTTATGCCTTCAGTCTACTGCACAATTTATTTATACTGGGCTGCTTCACAAGAGCGGTGGAGGGGTTTAGCTTTCCAGCAGTTTCCCAAAAGCCATTTCCCATTTGGACGCTCGACGAACTTTGATTTCCATTCAAAAAGTCTGGCGTGAATGGGCTGAAACACTGTTGACTGTCTGTTGCCTACTAACTAGAGCATATTAATAACATGTCGATATATTTTTCTCAACTGAGACATCATTTGTAATGGCTCATAGTAACAAATGCCCCGTCTCGATGCTTCAGTAGTGCATTTAGGTTAGGTTTTTTTCCCCTTACACCCAATTTAGATGTAATTCAGTTAGAAATATTTTAGACCTTTGAGACGAAGCCTGTTGGTACTTGGAAGGTCAAATGTTTTATATGGTACTTTTGTGGATCTATTTCAACACGGTCTAGAGATTTGCACATGTCCATCGGTGACCCACACTGCACTGCCCTACACACAAGTTACGTTTTGGAAATGGATCAAAAGTGTTATACTGTGCCAAATAGTATTTATATTTCATAAACACACCACAGTATGTCTGCTCTTGGGTAACATAACCAGCCCAGGTCATCCTACACTGTGCCATAAAGGGATGCAGAACGAATCGCGATGGAATGATGAGAAAATCAACTTGGATGCAATTGTTTAAATATTATAACATGTTCCACTATTTCCTACAAACATGTTCTGCCACCGCAATACTTGTAGTTATTTTCACAAAATTGTTCAGCTCTCGTTTTATCTGTTTAAACAAGACTAATGACACCGCGGCACTGAAGGATCCATTTCTCCCAGGCTTAACAGGACACAGTCTTATCAGCACCGAGCCAGACGCGCCGCTGTTCCCTCCTCGGTCCTCCACGAAAACCTTACTCTTGCCCAGTCTCTGCTCAGAGGTGCGGGGAGGGGTGTGGGGGGGGGGGGGGGGGGGGGGGGGGGGGGGGGGGGGGGGGGTGGGGCAGAGCAGGTGGACCGGAGAGGCTGCGGCCAAGTTAAAGGCGTCTGACGGGACGAGACGCGGCGATGAATGAGCCAACGACGTCAGCCAGCTGTAAAGAAGAACGTGTTGAAAGATGTGTTCACCCAGAGCGACTATTAATACTACCTCCGAGCTGCCTGCCGCTGGACTGTGTTGACTGGCTTTTCCAGCGGGTTTATCTGTCTCCGCGGGCACTTGGAAGGAAGACCGGACGTTGCAACACGTTAGAGAACTATGTGCAACATTGAGGTTGGTTAGTACGGTCATACTTGAGATGCTGGAAAAACCTGTGGCAATCTTGTAATGATTTACAATGAAATAGGGCTGTCACTAACTATTATTAGATATATATATATAACATTATTTAGGTATTCCATTAATCAGCCGCTTATTGTTATGATTAATCGATTAGATGGTTGGCGGAAAAAGGTGCATGAAAAGTGTAATTTTTAAAAACTTTTTGCCACATGAAGCTAAAGTGACCCTGTTTGAGGACATCTTGATAGGATGCTCCTGATATCACCAAGTAATAAAGAGTCCAGGGCCAATGTCATGTTGTTTGCCCAGGACCAATGTTACAGCCAGCCAATCAGGGGTCTGTTGTGCTAGATAGTCGGCTCGGGACAAAAATTAAAAAAAAAATCTTTAAGGTAAGGGTTAGGGCTAGGTTTAGGGTTAGGTTTAGATATATTTTCAGACAAACCAACTCATAGAGCTATCCAAAATTACAGCAGACCGTTCCCTGTTCCTAAACTTAATTTTTGTCACAACATGTCAAATTTTCAAAGCAGACTGTCCCTCCCCTTATCTAGCACAACTGACACCTGATTGGCTGGCTGTAACATTGGTCCTGGGAAAACAACTTTGACATTGGTCCTGGACTCTTAATTACTTGGTGATATCAGATCGTCCGTCTTGATAGAGGAAAATAAAAGGTCATGTCTGTAGGATGCGCTTTGTACAAGTATCACATGTCATTCCTCATTTGAAAGCTAAGAATCTCGAAAATTCAGTCTGGGATTGTAAAAGTGAGAGCAAGAGAGTCCTCTTT
>OMNZ01097188.1:4618-20905 GCA_900303255.1 Lesueurigobius sanzi | reverse complement strand
GAAAAACTAAATTTTGTCCCAGTTTTTAATGTGAAAAATCTGGTCACCCTGGTCTAGACGGAATCCCATTGTAACAAATAGGGCACAATTTGGCACTTTTTGGCCAAAAAAATTCAAATTTGTAATAATCCTATGTATACATGTATATTTGGTCATAAAATACAGTTCCCCCCCCAAAAAAAAAAATACAAGGATTGTCTCTAAAAGTGGCAAGTCCCCAAAAACGGGGACGTTAGGGCTTAAGAGGTTAATGGTCAGTGTTAGTTAGTATAATTTTCTATGCTTGTGCTGATTTAAGAAGCAAGAAGAAGATGGGGTGCCACCATGGTTTGCTCAATTAAGGGGAAACACTGGACTACAATAAGCAAAAGTGACCAAATGAATGGAAGAACACAATGGGCACAATAACAACTACTCTACACAGTACACTACTTCGTACACAGTATCTTTAACACGTGGCGAATCTGTGCAGCTATAAATAAGTTAGCATCCACTTTATTACCCCAGATGAAACACGGCTTTAGCTAGCTCCGTAGCTCCGGAGAGTCACTCCTGGGTCAAGTTTGGTTAAAAAATACGAGCTGCAAAACTCTCAAATACTGCGACATATTTGCGGGCGTAAGGGGGGGGGGGGCTCTGCTGTCAGCGCTTCTTCCGCATTGCTCTGCTAAAAACAGAACCAGCCAAGACGCCCCCACCGCCAGCTTTAGTTTCTTTTCTAACTTGACGTTCACTTTGCCAAATGTTTACAGGAGTCGGTGGCGGTGGCGGTGGCGGTGGCGGCGGTGGGGGGGGTAGCGTCTAGTAACGTGACTTAAAAGGCAGGTCTGGGGGTAGTAGTCGATGTCCCCTGCAGGAGGGTGAAACTTTAGTAGCACAAAAAAAGAGGAGCATGCTAACTCTCCAGTCCACGCCCTCGGAGTGTACACTGAGAGGAGCCGCCGCTGCTGCTGCTGCTGCTGCTACAGTGAAAAATGCATATCACCGCTCGCTTTACAAGGCCGAACAAATGAGATATACCTTGAACACTTTAGCGCAAAAAAACAGCGGAGCAAAGACGGGCAAACCACCAAAGCTTTAGCAGACGACTCGTGGGGGTGGTCCACTTACCTCGATCTGTAAGATTCTTGAGCGATCCCCCGCGAAAATCCCACCAAAATTAGTGTAGGGGAAAAACTTTCTTGGTCCAAAAAAATAGTGGGAAGCCAGCAAGAAAGGGAGAGAGACGTGCGGCGTGACGTCAGAGTGAGAGTTCAGAGGTTTGCCCATGTAAGGCAGCGGGCCAGCGGTGTTCTCCAGCCAAAACCCCAAGCCAAAACCGGGCCAGGGAGAAGCCGAGAAACAGAGCTCGTGGTCCGGCCCTGCGCAGCGATCAGCCAGGGGGAGTCTCAGCCCTTCTCCACATAAGGATCATGGAGGTGTGGAGGAGTAAAGGGAGGAAAGTGTGTGGTAGTTGTAAATAGTTGACTGAAAAGTTAATAATGGTGTAATAGGGTTTCATCGTGAGATATCGGAGGCTGTGGATGCAAACTGTAATAGAAGTCACATATAAAGTGCAGAATATTGTTTTCAAGGGTAAATGCATGAGTGAAATGGGGGAAAAATAAATGCAAAAAAAGCATAATAAAATGAATGTTTATCATAGTCTGCCAAGAGTAATCCGACCTAGCCTTTAAAATAGCACCCTCTGGTTGATAAAGTGGAACGTAGGAGTAGTTATAAAATTGTTATCTACATTTACCAGTGGTGGGAGAAGTACTCAACTTTCTTACTGAAGTGACAGTAAAGTAAAAGTATCAGATTAAAATGCTATACTAAATAAAAGTATACAAGTATCCAATTTCACACAGATGTTTTTTGCTGAAAGTGTTAAATGTGCTGTATTTTCAATCCAATCCAACTTTATTTGTATAGCACATTTAAACAACTAAAACAGTTTCCAAAGTGCTGCACAGGCAAAAGATAAAAAGCAAAAGACACAAGATAATAATCAATAAAATAACAATAATAAATAAGTAAAAATCAGTGAGATAAAAAATAATAAAATCAGTTTTAAAAGCAGAGTAAAACAATAAAAAAAATAAAATAAAATAAACACAGAGGACCACACAACTCAAGCCGTGTTAAAAGCCAGAGAATAAAAGTGGGTCTTAAGACGAGACTTACAACATTTGTGTAGGTTCTCAGTCGTACAGGAGTTGTCCATCGTAGGCAAAAATTCTTCAGTCTTCATCTGCTGAAAAGCACGGCTCCAGGCCTTCAGTAGCTGATGACGATCTTTGGAGTAACATCGAAACGTCCTACACTTCATCTACAGAGTACAGATGAAGACTGAAGAATTTTTGCCTACGAGAGACTTAAAACAGCACATATTATTTTTAAAATGTGCTTTTGTATCAACCCAGGACTAAACTGAGGCCAGGTCTAAATCAGGACGAAACCAGGTGTAAACCAGAACTAAACCATGTCTAGCCTGGTCTTATGAAATGAGAATTGACCGGAGTTTACGGATGCCTAAAGCCAGGTTAAACCAGGTCTAAACCAGGACGAAACCCATTTTAAACCATGAAAAAGAGTTGGTGGTATAGTAGATTTTCAAATGTCAGATGTCAGATGTCAGATCAGAACGACTTTATTGCAGATTTAGACTGTTCGTCACTGTGTTTAAACCATTTTTTATAATACTTTTACTTCAGTTAAAATGTAGAGTAGAAAGTACAGATATCTGATCTTAAACGGTGTAGTATATCATAACGTCTCTGTGAAGGAATGGCATTTTACAAATGTGTGAGGAAGGTTAGGAATGTGTTTGGGCCGCAACTAACAATTGAATTTATGCGTCCCCTCTTTCATTGTTTGTAATTAAAAAAATCAGGTATAGTCCCTTTAAGTAGACTTGGCATGTAAACGTGTATTATAGTGTTGTTGGGAACACATCCTTTTTTCAATTGCATTAGCCATCATGCATAGCCTATATGAATTAATATTTGACACCAACAATTGAACCAACAGTAACTATCTTGTAGCCTATACCTATACACAGTGTGAATTGAAATGCTCGTCAGGCCTTGAAGATCCTTGTTTTGGATCCAAAGTGAGAGATCAGAGTGACTTAGATTTATGTTTCAGAGTCAGGGCAGTGACAGGAGCTCGACTCTTAAACAGCTCTGTTTTAGAGGCTGTAAAATACTGTCTATACATGATGTGGTTACACAGGTTCAAACCACTGCTCTGGGACCTGCTGCTGTCTGTTTAATGTGGTGAAGGTTTATGATGTATGATTTGGACCAATGTTTTAGTTAGTCACCGAGGCCAAAGTGTATGTGACCGCTTGTTTTTATGATGCATTAAGCCTATTGCTCTCAAGCAGAAATACAAACCTATGCTTTTTTAATATAAAGGTGCACTATATAACTTTTCATAAGAAAAAAAAATCTTGATATTTTATTAGTGGCTGTGGGTGCAGCATGGCACATATACTTCCCACGACAGTGGCATCTGTGATGCTCCAGGATCAATTGTTTAGGGTTTCTGGTAAGTTTCTGGTACAAAACCCTTAAAACAATTGATGGACCGTGATAGAGGACACAGTGATGGAACGTAAAGGCGTCATGCTGCACCTACACAGCCACTGGGCCAATAAAAGGTAAAATACATACTAATATTAAGATTTTTTATATATATAATTCAGTATATGGACAAAATGACATGTACTGTATATAAGGACACTAACAGGCAACTCTGATTAGACAGAGATGGAAACCAATATGAACAATTTAGCTGGTCATTTGCAAGCCTTTTTAGAGATACACTGACATAAAAAGAAAAGGTTACACGCTCTAATATTTCGTTTGACCGCCTTTAGCTTTGATTGCGGCGCACTTTAGCTGTGGAAATAAACCTTTTGACATTGCAGAAGTGTATTGAAACTTCTGCAATGTCAAAAGACTAATTTCCATCCAGAGTTGCATTCAATTTTCACAATCTTGTATTGATGATGGTAGAATGTGACCTCTGTGCAAAGCCTTCTCTAGCACATCCCAACGATTCTCAGTGGGGTTAAGATCTGGCCTCTGTGGTGGCCTATCCGAGTGTGAATATGTTTGTTCTACCTGATGCATAGCAAAAATGTGACCCTTCTCAAACATACTGACATACTTTTCCATGGTCGTTTGGAGCGCAGTATTTCAATGCAGAGTTATGTTTATTTAAGCACTGATTATAATTCTCCCCTTCAATAGATATTAAAAGAATGATCAGTAATCAATCAATCAATTAATCGGGTTTGTCAAAGGCTTGCGACCCACTTATAATGTTCCCACGACTCGCTTTTGGGTCCCGACTCACCAGTTGAGAATCTTACACCCCCACTTCATGTCAATAATAGTCTTATGGCTTATGTTTGCAGGCACAGATCTGCAAGGAGACAAAACAGTGTATTGAAATCTCATTTTAAAATGGTTCCCTCTCAGTTTTAGATACAGTGTTCTTTGTATCCCCCCTTTATAACTCTCATGCATCCCCAGTTTGACCTGAAACCAAAAGTGCTTGCAAGTTGAGAAAAAGTGTTTACACATTTATTATGGGTCACTACTTATGCCTCTACGAATTCTGATTATTATTTGTTTATAGCCAATTTCATCAAGGTTGCTTTGACCAATGAACCAACAAGTGAGTGCCATTTAAGAGCTTTATTGTGTTCATATAACCTCCCTCGAGCCCTCCAGTCCTTTCCCATGATCCCACTTGTTCAGACTTCCGAGGGGCAGCACTGTCTGCGAGGCAAAACACAGTTGTTTCAAGTGATCTATTTAACAGATCACAAGGGCTAGATTGTGTAATACTCTGAAAATCACGAGAATTATGTGTTTTTGTATGAATGCTTTTTGCTACTGGACACCTGAATTTCTCCTTCGAGGGATCAATAAAGTACTTATCTATCTATCTATCTATCTATCTATCTATCTATCTATCTATCTATCTATCTATCTATCTATCTATCTATCTATCTATCTATCTATCTATCTATCTATCTATCTATCTATCTATCTATCTATCTATTCTCTATCTATCTATTTATGGCTTTCTCTGTCACAAGATTTCACAGCAAGTTGGACACTGGAATCACAGTTGGCAGATACAGTATGTACTGTATATGGCCTAGTTTTTTTCACTATACACACCTTATACTTTGAACTGTACTAAGCTAGTACTAGTAATAGTAAATACAGGTTACTTGATACCCTATAATACATCATGTATCAAAATAGTTTACCTAATGCTACATAATTGCCATAAGGTTTCACAGACTAGGATTTTTCTTCGGTGTACTCATGCAACATGAAACATAAACTTGTGCAAATGATAAATAATAAACTATGAGAATGTATAGGAATTATGAAATTATAAGGCATGCATAAAAATAGAATAAAACAGCAAATTAGCACAACACAAGGACAGTAGCGTAACTGGGTGAATTTACAGATGTACATTAGCAGCAAATGTGAGTGTGGACATACCACATAGTGCAAATAGAATAGGTTATTCAGTTTACATTACATTTTGATCATTATTTTTCACTTTGTTGGTCAGAAAATGCTATATTGATAATAAACAGCTAAAACAAAATCTGCAGTTCACTTCCTGATTCTCCAAGGGAGCTCTCCTTAAGCCCCTCCCTCCTTCCGTTCTCCTTCGTTGCGTATAGCTGTTGAGAGAGAAAAAAAGGACAGAAAAAACGAAATTAGACCGTGCTTGAGAGGAGCTTTGGGAACAGGATGTGCTTTTGTTGAGCTACTGCTGCGGTGCTAAAAAATAGCCACCGGGAAGATTGAAAGATCACTCAAACATGCCAGAAACACAACTCCAGCTGTGTTTTTGATGAGGGAACAACATTGTAACACCTAAAAGCTCTAAAGTTAATTTTGCATAATATCCCCCTTTATCAGATTTAACTACATTCCCATTTTGATTAGATTTATTAGATTTAATTAGACTTCTTATTTATAGGACCTATAATAATACAATAACTAAA
Source organism: Lesueurigobius sanzi (assembly GCA_900303255.1). NCBI lineage: Eukaryota > Metazoa > Chordata > Actinopteri > Gobiiformes > Gobiidae > Lesueurigobius > Lesueurigobius sanzi. The sequence goes on along the minus strand of OMNZ01097188.1, from coordinate 14,871 downwards.
CCTGGAGATGTTTAACAAAGAAAAGCTTTTATCCAGTAAAGTGTGAACATGCCTCGACTGTAAAAAGCCAATGTTGTGTTCACTATTCGTCTTTGAGACCACAACGAGAATAAAGTGGAGTGATAGTGGCTCAGGTGGTAGAGCATTGAAGTTGGTACAGTCCAAACTCTGACCAATAACTAATTCATAGTGTTGTCGTGTCATTGGGCAAGACTCTTAACTCACCTTTCCTCTGTGAATATACAGTACCATAAATACATAATATGTTATTTTATGGATACAACAAACCTTACACCACTGAGCCATCCACACAAGAGTCTTAATTGCTATCAATAAAGTCAAGGTAATACACATTTTGGGATCACTTTACAAAAAATATCAATCTTTGGCTGTTATCTGTCTGATGTTTGTCTGATTAAAAAAAAAATGAAGCCGGTTTGAGGCATTTAAAAGCTTTTTTTTTCATTTTATTTGATTTAGAGGAAGAAGAAATAGCTTTATTCATATAGCCTTTTACAGACATGGTCACAAAGCGCTTTACATGGGACAATTTTACATTCACTCCGAACATGGTGGTGGTAAGCTACACTGTGGGACAGGCTGACAGAAGAGCGCCTACACACACGTGCGCCAACCATTCCGAGCACCAACCATTCACTCACACAGACATCATTCATCCCGGCCTATTGTGCAGTTGGTATTGGCTATTGTTAGCGGAAACTGGAGGAAACCTACGGGGGGAGAGCATGCAAACTCCACACGGAAAACTCGGCCCGGGAATCGAACACAGAACCTAATTGCATTAATTTCATCACTTTTTTTGTGTGGAACTTACTGACTTGTCCCCTGTGCCAACTGTGATACGTTTTTGCCTGAAATAAATAAATAATTAATGAAATGAACTGAAACAAACAAGAAAATGTCTTTATTTTAATACAAACTTTGCGCTTCAAGGAACTATTAAAATAGTTACAAGAACACAATGCTCTGCTTCATTTCCTTTGCATGCAGCATTAGTGTAAACACAGAGTGACGCAGACTGGAGTGATCACAACAGCAGATGATGTAAATGGCTCTAAAGGGCGACTGTATATAGGGACATTACAGCATGTTCATGTTTGGCCTGTATATACTGGTGTATGACTGATAGATCTCTCAAGTAAAGTTTATTTTCTTCCTCCAAAGGTTGACTACACATCATTAAAATAAAAACAAGTTCAGTTTTAATGTGCAATTTGTTTGATTAATTATAATATGGATTTAGCCAATACACTGTTAAACTAATGGCACCTAAAATAAGAATACATTTTTTATTGCACTTAAACATTAGGAAATATTATATTATATTTTACTTCAAATATGAACGTAAAATATTCTTCATAATAATCTAGACATTTTAACTTCATAAGACATCATTTTGTGAGGCCCCTGCTCCCATATTGTCCACTGTGTCCTTCAGTAACATTGAAGGATAGAACAATGTCTCTTATACTGCAAAGTGGCAATATTAGTGTCTTTTATTTGCAGGAAAGTCATATTGAACTTTCAGAATCACTTTTTCAATGTACTTAGGCCTCAAAATGTTTATAATCAGTGGAGAATCTGCCCGTATAACTGCCTGACATCATCTGTGCACCGAACCTCAGCCGTGTGAAGCATAGGGCCGCTTTGCATGTTCCTGATTTCATGCAAATCTCATAACTGCTGCATGCCATATTTCATTTTCATCTTGTATTGTATGTAGTGCAAAAAGTAATATGTTAAAATTACATGGAAATGTTGGATTTGTCCTGACAAGTTTATGTCAGTGTCTTCGCGGCTCGACTATCTTGTTAGTGTTACTCACAAACTTTCGACTAAACTTTTTCTAAAAAGCAAAAAAATCTGAAGTACACTATTAAATGAAATAAATCTCACTTCATTTAGATTCCTTTGGTTTAAATCAAGAAGAAAATAGTTATTAAAGGCATTTGCTCTATTGAAAAAAGTGAAATGTTCTAGATTATGGGCCGGCAACCTTTTGGTATTAATGGTGCGTTCCAGTTGTGGTCGGAGGTCGGAACTCCGAGCTGGGAGAGACGTTTCCTCCGAGTTACTGTGTTCCAGTTGTCAGGTCGTTTTTCAGAAATTTTTATGAGATAGTGACACAAATACATAATTTAAGATACAAAGTTGGTAAAAGTCAGCTGTTCATGCCCCTAACTAACTTATTTTATAAACCCGAACAGTGTGGTTGTATTTATGTTTTCATAAATCATGTTTCAAGTCATTTACTGAGCGCAGATAGCTCTTGTTGTCATTAGCCCCTGGTGTTTTAGCAACATTAGCATCGCAGATCAAACAGTCTATTTCATAAAGTTCTGCTGCGGCGCTGGAGCCGAGCGACAGACAGCGGGCGAGCAACAGAGGGCAACTAAAGGGTTAGAAACACAAGAAATACATAAATATAGCAGTCGGCTGTTTTATTTACTTCCAACACTGGACGCCGCCATGTTGTTTTCTGTAACTCGGGCTTGAGAGATCCAACCCGAGTTTCCCGGTCGGAATTACAAGGTTGGTGCGCGTTCCAGTTGAAATCTCCTGGTCGGAGCTCGGAAATTCCGACTTCCGAGGACAACTGGAACGCGCCATAAGTATTTAGTTCTTATTAAACGCCAAATTCACACAAGCGCCATGGTAAAGTCCGATTTTTTTGAGGAAAATCCTGGCTTTGTCCTGATATTGTTCTGAGGCTCATGTGTGAATTTGGATTCTCAGTCATCCAGTTGGTTAACTCAAACCGCTAATATTAAATATATGCCATGAGGAAGCTCCTTAGATTGACTCTATGTATGGGATTGCGCCGTTGGCTGCTCAAAAACTGATGAGAACGCTACCAGACCAATCACAGCACGGGAGGCGAGAGTTAGCAACGCATCATTTTCAGCGTCTACAAACTAGTCAAGATGGCGGCCGCAACGGAGCGATGTTTTAGCACTGCCTTATCTTCTGTTTTGCATGAGCTGACCTTGTCCTTAAAACCACAGCAACGGGCTGCTCTGAAGGCTCGTCACTCTTCCTGGTTGCGTCACATCTGTGTTTCTCTGATTGGTTCTCGATTGGTTTATTAGTCCCGCCTCTAGTCTTGAATTTGAAAGCCAGCCAACAGCATCTTCCAATGTATCTCATACATGGAGCCAGGCTGGGTTGCCAGGCTATGACACGTCAGCTTGTCCTTTAAAAAAGCCCAGTTGTTTTGTTATAATGGAAGAACTTTGAATTAAATTCTTATCTGTAAAGAACTGGAACCAATTTTTATAAGTGTGTTTACTGTGCAAATGAGGAATAAACCCGAAAACAAGACTACGATACAAAACTATACTGATTGATTGAATTAATTGAGTAAATCAGGTCTGAAAAAGCAAGGACTTCAGATTAGACCAGCTCTAAATGGATGAAACTATGACTTTACCAGGCCATCTACAGTCAGATCTTGATTGGATTCCATTTAAATACTAAACAATTTGAATTCAAGGTATGTAAACAACTATAGTTTTTCCCTTTTTTGTGGTGCGGCATTACTTTTCTTTTAATTATTATACAACGTCAAAAAAGAATTGCCAATCTTACAACAATCCTCACCTTCCCAGGACTGATTATGTTGTGCTTCGAGCTGCAAATGTTTCTTCTTTTTTTTTTTTTTTTTTTGCACGGTGCATGAAGAAGCGCAGTCTGATCGAGCTCGCTGATAAAACCCAGAGATCTGAGCTATTTTAGTGCCTTGCCCGCGCATTCTTTGCATCTACATGTTCCCGGGCAGACTCCAGAAAGGTAATCTTATTTGTAACGTGTGACAGCTTATTCGCAACTAATGCACACTTGGGGTTTTTTTTTTTTTTTTTTTGCTTTCGGTAATGGACCCGCTGGTGGTTTTCGCAAAGCCGATTTCAAAAAGATGCCCTGTGACAATTTTGGAGGCGACAGTTTGCGATCGCCTGTGAACTTGACTTATCAATCACGCACCAATTAGCACGCTCGGCTGAGGGGAAGTCAACAGAGCTTTGAAGTGGGGCGGCGACGGTTCTTTTGCATGTTATTGATATCAACGGGCAACGCTTATCCCTGGCAGTTTGAACCGAGGCACTGGGGAAGGTCCACTACGACAGATTAGCGAGAGAAGAAACGTTTGATGTCGTAGATTCAATCATGTTGTACAGGAGTTTGTGGTGTGACAAGATGTATTTTTTTCCCATGCATGATAGACGATATAGCAAACACAAGTGTAATGATCGTCATTACAGAGCATTGGACAAGACACCAACTTACCAAACTGCATTGGCAAAATCTTTAGGTATTTCGTAAAAAATATTTGATGAGATTTGAAGCACCAGTTTTTCATTGCTTGTTCTAGCCTACACTGCAGAAAAAAACATATCTTGATGAGTTAAAATTACAATAATTAAGTATATTCAACCCTAATTTGAGAAATTCTGACTTACCACGTACCAAATCTGCCAAAAGAATAAAGGTGGCCACACACTAGAGGATTTTTTTTAATCTTTTGAGACTAATGATCTGTGCAAACACACACTTAAGGACAGACATGAGGACACACATACACACACATGAGGAGTCCCACCACAGATCATGCCATGAGAGAAAGCCACGCCTCCTAAGACCAAAAATCTGGCTAAAAATCCGCTAGTGCGTGGCCACCTTTAGATTTTCTCTCCTTATTTCAAGTTAAGTGAGAGTTATTGTCTAATTTTGAAGTACAATATGATTTTAAATCTTATTTTTGGTGCAATAACATGTTTCTACTTGTTTTAGGTGCAAAAATACTTCCATTGGCAGAAATTATCTACTCAAATCAAGGTCAAATATGCTTAATTCAAGAAAATATTCAACTATTGAACTTTCTGTGAGCATTGCGTCTGTGCTGGAAGCTGTGCAGGCCTGTACTTTCCCAGACTGTATAGCTTTGCAGCGACAGGCACGCGCACAAGCCATCACTTTAAATATAAGTGACTGCATAAATATAAACATATGTTGTATTTCTGTGTCACTTGTTCAAGTGTCGGATATCCTGTTGTATTTGTTTGCTCCCCCTCACCACTTCCTCTCACAAAGGTAAACCTCAGAGTGAGCTCCGAAGAACGCAGCTGCAAGTCAAGGAAATGAGGGCTCCTCACCTCCACGTTTGACCCTGTTTTTGTACTTTAAACAATATATTTATATACACTGATGAATACTGTATATCTTCTTCTTATCAGTTTCCTTATGTCACTGGGCAAAACCTTTCAGTCAGGGCAATCTGCTGCAAACCCCATGATGCTGTATGGTATGCTTAAGGTGAGACACTGTAGGGAACATCTGTGCAATAAGGAGTGTAATTATTGATTAATTATTGATTCAATGATTTCTCCATAGAACTATATGAGAAATTGAAAATTCAATGATCAGCATTTTTCTTACGTGGTGACAACATCGCAATTTAGTATCTACTACACTCCAAACTTTCCAGTCTTGTACTTGTTTTTATAGTTTGTTCAGAGAGATTTTTCAGCCTTATAGCCTGATTGAGGCAAAAAAAGAAAAGAAAAGGCTAAATTACAATAAACAGATGTATTCACTAATAACTAGTTTAATCAAAACTAAACATGACATTGAAAATCCCCTCTGAACACTAATATATCAACAAAATGAAGCCATAAATTTAAACCTGGCTCTATCCATCATTTGGATTTAGTTGCTAAAAAATATGAGCAATTTTGACCATTTTTATGCTTAAAACATCTAATTTTTATATGAAAACATAAAATGACAGAAAACGAGCAATGGGTTTGTTTCTCATATTCATGCCAGTGATATACAGCCAGTTTTAAATTGATATCACTCAATTAAATGTTTTTCCTCATTCACCTGCAGCTTCTCGCCTAAGGGGAGATACAGGCAAAAGTCAGTTTTGAGATTTTGGGGCGGGTTAATCTCTTAACATATAAACTTTCACAAGTAAACAAATAAATTCCCAAATCTTCACAGCAAGGTTTTTGATTATTGCACTGATTCAATCTTTCTCCATAGAACTATATGGGAAATTGTAAGTTCTCAAAATTCATTTTTCGTAATGACTTAACCCAACGAGAGATATCTTGACGTATCAATAAGAGGGAGCTAATAAGTTATCTTCTTCCTACTCCTTTTCGAGCTAAATCTTTGTTTTTAATACTAATACAGATGCTTACTTATTTGAGTTGCTTCCATTGATATTGTCCACGAAGAAGAAGAAAAAAATGTACAATGATTTTCTTTGTTTAATTGAAATTTTAATCTGATACTTAGATACTTAAGATGTGACTCGGGTCAAAGGGAAAATGAAAGGCTTTCCTCCTTCACCTGCCGCTCTGTGACAGATGAACAAGTGTAATGTGGGTGGAGTCCAGATGTGTTGAGTGGGTGGAGCCAAATACATGGAGTCAAAAAATTGAGTTGTGGAAGTGCTTTTTTGTGTCAGTGCAACTAGATTTTCACTGTAGTTGATTTAATGAGAGAATGTCCCTCTAAACAAGGGTGTATTTTAACCTAATTCAACATTCTGAGTTTTTAAGTGAAGCTTATTAAATTACAACTGCAGCACAGAAAATTAAGCCATAATAAGGATTGCAAATGTGAATACAATAATTCAAGTCCTCCCAGCAGATGCCACGGATGACGTTTTAGACTCTCTTGCAACATCCAGAGGTGGAAAAAGTACAAACCAGGTTTAAATCAGGACTAAACCAGGTCTAAATCTGGACTAAACTAGCTCTAAACCAGGACTAAACCAGGTCTAAATCAGGACTAAACTAGCTCTAAACCAGGACTAAACTAGCTATAAACCAGGACTAAACTAGGTCTAAACCAGGACTAAACTAGCTCTAAACCAGGACTAAACTAGGTCTAAACCAGGACTAAACTAGCTCTAAACCAGGACTAAACTAGCTCTAAACCAGGACTAAACCAGGTCTAAACCAGGACTAAACTAGCTATAAACCAGGACTAAACAAGGTCTAAACCAGGACTAAACTAGCTCTAAACCAGGACTAAACCAGGTCTAAATCAGGACTAAACTAGCTCTAAACCAGGACTAAACTAGCTATAAACCAGGACTAAACAAGGTCTAAACCAGGACTAAACTAGCTATAAACCAGGACTAAACGAGGTCTAAACCAGGACTAAACTAGCTATAAACCAGGACTAAACCAGGACTAAACTAGCTCTAAACCAGGACTAAAAAAGGTCTAAACCAGGACTTAACATGGTCTGAACGAGTAAACCACTAAACCAAGTTTAGTTTAAACTGGGACTAAACCAGTTCGTCATAGAGAGTTCACTTTGAAAATAAAATACTTTTACTTTTAATGCAGTTCAAAAATGTAGTGGAGTAGAAAGTACAGATACAGGCTCTAAAATGTAGTGAAGTAAAAGTTAAAAGTATTCATCATAAAATGTACTTTTTACTTTCCACCACTGGCAACATTTCCACTTTTGTAGCACATACAGCCATCAAACTACCCAGGCTTGGACTTAATATTTCTATATTTCTTTGTTTAGAGGGATTTTTCCATTTTTCATCCCTAGCCTAATTTATCAAGGCCAAATTTAAACGCATACAGATTTAGTCCCAAATTCCCTCTGAACAAACCTTTGTAACTAATATATCAACAAAATAAAACCATATATTTATCTCAATTCAATTATTCACCTGCAGCGTCTCACTTTGACACACAAAAAGACGCCATTGTTTGTGTTTCGATTTACCATTGTCAGGCTGCGTTTTGGTCAAGGGTGCTTTGCTAAGAAAGAAAAAAAAAAAACAACACAAAAAACCCCAACTACTCTGAGGTCTTTGCGGCGTGTCTGGGAACCGTGTATTCTGTGTTAATTAGAGCCGAGATAGCACAGATTAGTCTTCAAGCACAGCCACATTACAGAGAAGACATGCCAAATAAGGGGGAAAGTGAAACGGGAGACAGGCAGGCGCGCTACGAAAAAAACAATGTCCCAAAGCTACTAATCAAACAACTCCCCATCTAGATCTCGCCCTCCGATTACACAAATGAATTCTAATTCCTATGTTTCAGCATGTAAATATGTATTAAAGTGGCAGACAGAGCCAATCCCCGCCCCAAGCTAAGGATTTTAAAACTCGAGCAGGAATGATCTACTTTGAAGCTGAATTTAAAACAGCGGGATATTGTTGTTGTATCCTCACATCGTTTTTATTTGTTTGTTTTTTTGCCGTTTAGAATTTGATTCTTCAATGAACATTATCGACTTTACATTACCGACACTGCAGGTGAATAGAGAAAAAAAATTAAGTTGGAGGTATCAATTTGAAACTTTTGCTGTATATTACTGGCAGACATACCAGAAAAAAATGTATTGCAAGTTTTCTGTATTTTAATGCTTTCATATAAAAATAAGAGTCAAAATTGCTAATATTTTTGGCAACAAAATCTATGTAGTGTTTCCCAACCAGGGTGGCACAGAAAATCATCATTGGTGCAGTCGAAATTTCACCTGATTGGCGCGTAGTGGTCAGGTACAACAATTACACGCTCCACCACTGTATCACACAAAACACAAAGTAGCCCACAGTCATGCTGCCAATGCGACTCTCGGGTTACTGATGTGTGATTATTGTGATATGATCTTTGTGTGTGTCTCTCCTCCATTCCTGCAAGAATTTCAGGGTTTTGTTCAACTAAGCAGGCACAGATGACACGGTTAATAAGTACATTTTGACTATACAGTATGTACATTATATTTCAATATACTTTTTTGTCACATTTTTGTTAACTAGGGTGCCTTGTGATTTTTCTTTTGTAAAAAGGTTGCCTTCACTCAAAAAGGTTTGGAAATATTGGTGTAGAATGGTGTGTGTTTTCAGAAAAATATTAGATATAAAAATGTTTTCAGAGGGGTTTCGTTAATTATTATTATTTTTTTGCAAAATTAAAATTTTGTCTTGTTTTGGGGGGTTCAAAACTGAATGAATAAGTTTTATGAATTGGAAGAGCAAAATTGAACAATTGCTCTAAAAAATCTTCAGAATATGGTATGGTATGGTAAGTACAAGACTGGAACATGTGATGGCTAAGTTGGAGATGGTACAAAATACATTTTCACTGCATGTACTGCGTCTATGTGACAAATAAATGAAACTAACTAAACTTGTAAGAAAAAGCATTTGGAGAAAATGGCCCTTGAAGTTATTTCCCATAGATCGATGGAGAAACATTGAATCAGTGGAATAATGAAAATCAGTGTTCAGTCAGAGAGAGTCAGTTTGAGATTGAAAATGGAGAAATAAAAAAAACTTCCCCCCAAAATGTATAAACAAGAAGCCAAAAGTATTCCATAAAGAAATAATCAGATGCATTACAACAGTGTGTTAATATGGTCAAATGTATTGTACCCGTTTATGTAAAGCGCTTCATTTGACCAATTACATGATGATGAAGTGCACTGATGTGAGCCCAATGCATCGGTGCCAAGATGTCAGAAGATACAAAATTAGATTAAACAGTTAGTGAACAATGTAACATCATTTCAATTGATTCAAGTGATTATAAAACATTTACTATTTGGGGATGTGGGTCCCATGCTCGAAGGTAAGGTATGTTATATATTTCATTGTTATTAGCCTACTGTGCCCCCCAGATATGAAGAAAACATGTTGAAATCAAATTAAATGTAAGAATTCTTTTTCCAGGTGAATTAGAACATCATGTCAGTCTGAAGAGCTCGGATCAAACTGTGATTTAAACATAAAAATCCAATGAGTACTCGCCCCGCTCCTCAGATCACCTAACACCATTCTCCAGGACCCCCAGGTTTGGAACCACTGTGCTAGGTAATAACAGTGGTAAATATTATGTACTTACACTGGTAACTACCAAATATGGACTGGTGAGTCATAAGTAGTTACAGTGACACCTCTGTGGTACTTTCAGTAGCACCTTCTGAATAATTACTTGGATACATACTGGCAGTTTTTGCACTCTCACTGGTAATCCTTTGGTACTTACAATGATAAGTATTAGGTACTGAAAGTAGTAACTATTGGCATTACTTGCATTAATGTAACTACATTATGCATAAAAGTAGGCCACAGCAAGTTCAAAGCTCACTAGTTATTCTACCAGGTGGTATAACTATACTTACTGAGTAAGGCCAGAAATGTAATACAGTATTTTGCTGGAGGGTAAACCCATTTTGTAACATGTTTA
>OMNZ01097187.1:0-10545 GCA_900303255.1 Lesueurigobius sanzi | reverse complement strand
ATCTACATTAGACACAACTTCCAACTTCTGTGGAAAGAAAGAAAGATAATAAAGTAAAAATTAATTAGAGAATTTGTTTGAAAGTAAATTTATTTGTTAAAATAAATATGATGCAAAATGTGTATAACAAAAAAAAAAAAACCTTTTCCCTTGTATCTGCTGTGGATCATGTGTGTCCCTGTTCCTCTGAGTCATGGTGGACCATGACAGATGTGACAAATGTTCAAGTGCTCTCTACTGTAACATGGGTCTGTCCACATCTCTCATGGTCCACCATGACTCAGAGGAACTGGGACACACATGATCCACAGCAGATACAAGAGAAAAGGTTTTTTTTTTTTTTTTGTTATACACATTTTTGGTGTTTATTTTAACAATCACACTTTTAATTAATATGTTATCTTTTCACTTCAAATCTTGTTCACTTTATTATATTTACTTCTTTCAGACTTTTGAACTTCTGTCTAATGTAGATGTTTCACTACTTTCCTCCTTCACCTGTGGCTCTGTGACAGATGCAGAAGTACAATGTGGCCTCAGCCTTTTATTGAAAATAAAGAGCACATTGTATTTAGTGTCATGTTATTGTCCCTCATGGTTCTGATTGTTGAACATAAAGTGTAACTCTGAAGAGAGTAAATTCACAGTTACTCTGTGTAGATTAGGACCATATAGAATCTGAAATGTACTGTGCAGTTGTTGCTGAGTCGTCTTCGGCTGAAAATGTGACGTGTCACAGACGTTACATCGCTCCCCGAGACGCAAGAATAAAGCAAATTTATATTTTTACTAAGGAAAATGACAAAATAGTAACTCACAGTGACTTGGTGGTTTGGAAATGAAGAGTTCATTGTTCAAAAATCAACATGTGCTTGTAATTTTAATGACCAGATCTATTTTAGTGAATCAGGAATATGAATTCACTTGCTATGGATCAAACTGATTCAACTTTACGTTTACTAGTATCCCCTGTAAAGCACAGTAATCAATATCTAAAACTATATTGCAAAAAATCTATTTTTGCAAATGAACTCTTCAAATATGAATGCATTAGATTACTCGTTACTCACAAAGGGTGAGCTCCATGTTGTTGCTGTTTTCATGTAATGAGACAGAACGGTTCAGAGTCCAATAATGGATTATTGGCTTAAAAATGTGTTGGGGGTTTCAACAATTACGTAATTATACCAGGAAGAAAACAAAGTGCTGCTGAACTGTAGAAGAATTCAAAAACAAACAGGAGGAACTCAAAACATTCATCATTGTAGAAATGGTTGTTTACATCTGCAAAGAGCCCCTCACTTGATCCCATGTGTTTCATCTGGAAGTATTCATATAAACATGAAAATGCAGAGTGCGTGGACGAACAGAGCTGACTCTGCAGTTGAGCTGGTTTCACTCCGGGCTCAGAATGGGAATATTGAATACCAGCAGCTACGCACCAAGCAGCAACGTTTTAATATGCACGCACCAGTGATTAGTGATGAGGAAAATGAGCTGATCGCACAAAGCACTGGTCTGGGGCTACAGGATTAAAGCCATACACTCAGTGAGGGACATCCTTTACTAAAACTGATTTGAAGTGAAAAGATAACTAGATAAGATTAATTAAAAGTATGATTGTTAAAATAAATATCAAAAATGTGTATAACAAGAGCAGATACAAGAGGAAAGTTTTTTTTTTTTTTTTGTATACACATTTTGGATCATATTCATTTTAACAAACACTTTTACTTTGAAATAAATCCTCTAATTAATTGTTACTTCTTTCTTTCTGCAGAAGTTGGAAGTTGTGTCTAATGTAGATGTTTCACTACTTTCCTCCTTAACCTGTGGCTCTGTGACAGATGCAGAAGTACAATGTGGCCTCAGCCTTTTATTGAAACTAAAGAGCCCATTGTATTAGTGTCATGTTATTGTCCCTCATGGTTCTGATTGTTGAACATAAAGTGTAACTCTGAAGAGAGTAAATTCACAGTTACTCTGTGTAGATTAGGACCATATAGAATATAGAATAGAGTCAAATTTACTCTGGAAAATTTACTGCATCGATATTTTTTCTTCATATTTTCTCAATTTAATTCACACGATTTATTATGTTTGCCGATATATAAGACTCATCTGATTCGAGCGGCAGTGTGTGACTCTGTCCTGCTCCAGCAGTGGATGTACTTAGGTTAAACACAGACCAGAATCTTACATATTTAAAAAGTTTTTCACCTACTTCTTTTATGAAAAGGCATGATTACCCACATTTTGTCCAGTAATGTCATGAAATGATATATTCCTGTAGTGATTTACAGGACTCTCAGTATTTACTTCTTTCTTCCTACAGAAGCATGTTCTGTCTAATGTAGATGTGAGATGACGTGGCGGTCTGAGGTGAGATGAACAGACGGCCTGTTTAAAGCCAGCTGACAAATGAAAGGTGCAACAGATTCATGTTTCCATCTGCTTTAGTGGTTTGATAGAAGCAGCGTAACCTGTTCTTCAAAACAAGGTCACTGTGTCTCAGCTGTATCCTTTCACACCTTTCTTCTCAGTGTGTAAAACGATGGAGGAAATTAAGCTTTGGCCATTTAGTGCTAGGTTATACTTGGATTTAGTTTGAATAGATTGTTCTTTATTCTATATTTAACAAAATTCACCAAAAAGTAGAGAAACGTTGCACTTAGCTGTTAACTATTTGGTAACGATTAAGGAGAGACACTGCAGGTGAAGAGAGAATAAAGAAAGTTGATCACATCAATTTGAAACTCTTCCTTAACACATTGAGTGTCATGCTGTTTTTGGAATTTAGCTGTAGAGTATGTTATGGCTATGGTCACATATTAGGCTTGTTTGAAAGGTGAGACGCTCTCAGTGGGTGAAAACGGTTTATTTCTAGGTGCCTCGGTTTCTGAGAAATCCTAAGATCATCAAAATCACAGTTTTTTTTTTTTTTTTTTACCTGAAACAAAGATATTGCTTGTTTTATAAAACGTGCACCGTTTGGTGATGTATTGATTTGTGAGAGTCCAGTGAAACCAACCTTGTGTCAATGATCATTTAGAGGGTTTATGTTCATGACATCACACGCTGCCTTGGTCACTGTTTCAGGCTAGAGATGCCTTGCTTTGGAGTTCACGTTACTTTGTGGATTATAACCTACTTGGATTAAACTGATGTCAATGGTTTGGTGATCTCTGCTTCACGCTGCTGCTACAACTTGGCCAGACATCGCGGCGCTGGAGGGAGGCGAAGGTGTTGTGAGTAAATCTGGCACCGATGGCCTCAACAACACTGCTGCTACCTGTAGCTATAAACCTGTGTTTGTTTGTCTTGTACCTTGTAGAAACCAAGCCTGACAGGGTCTGTACACTCGAAGAACTGATCTGAACATTTATGTCTTATTATTGATGCCTTCTGCCCATTGTTTTGTAAATGGGCGTTTGGGTGGGTTTCATCGCATAAGTAAGAGAATACAGGGAAAGGGGAAAGGGAATGTTATTTGTATAGCACTTTTCATATGACATAGTCACACCCAAAGCTTCATACATTAAAGGGAGGGGGCTCATTCACTCCAGGCTGATGGTGGTAAGCTACTATTGTAGCCACAGTTTCCCCTGGGGTAGACAGAAGTGAGGCTGCTCACATCTGCGTCAACGGACCCTCCGACCACCACCAACAACTCACACATGGGCATTGGGTGAAGTGTCTTGCCCAAGGACACAACGACAGTCAGCACCTGCAGGAGCCGGGATTCGAACTCCCGACCTTCCGATCATGAGACGACCCGCTCTACCACCTGCACCACTGTCGACAAGCTGTCTAAACGCCAAATCTCTATCCTAAAAGTGTGTTATAGCTTTATAGCCTCGGAAAAGACCGGTGTACTCACAACCTGAAGTGTATGGTTGACACAATGCAGCAATTCAATCAAATGCTGCATTGTGATAAAATGCTCAGATGAAATGTCCAGATCGTGACTCGAGATTTTGATGGTCATTTATTTCAGTTCTGTTTATCAGAGCTCCCAAAATCACACATAAGGCGTATTAGAGTGTCTAGTATCTTAACAAAAAAAACACAAAAATGCAATATTGTGTTTTTGGCACTCAATGTGCAATGCAAACTGGCCTAATACCTGAAAATGGAAAATAAAAACAGCCTGTAGTGTGTCCTGTAAATAGGGTTGATGAGCGGCTCCTCACCTCATGCTTGTCTCCGTCGCTCTGAGAGAACCAGAGCACTTTGGCCTGTAGTGACCTGGGCACACACTCCAGTAATGTGCTGTTACTCTCCACTGCGTAGACCAGCTTCTCCTCCGCACGCTGCCACTGCTCACCTACAAGTGGGGTACACATTCAAACATATTGAGTTACTAAAGTACTTTGTATAAATGTGGTTATATAGACTTTACCCATGTCACTGTTTCCTTGTATTTTATATGTAAAATTAAGAAAAAAACCATTGGAACATTACATTGTAGATTCTCATCATTCAAATCATCCATGAACACATTATCCATGAACACATTATCCATGAACACATTATCCATGAACACATTATCCATGAACACATTATCCATGAACACATATGGAATTAAAATCAACAAAAAAGACACAATCAAAATGGCACCTTTTGCTTTGATTACAGCTTTTCACACTGTTGGCATTTTCTCAATGAGCTTCACAATGTATTCACAGAATGGTTTTCACTTCACAGACCAATTTCAATTTGTTCAAAACCATTTCAGGTCACGACCTCATGAAGCTCATTGAGACAATGCCTAAAGAAAAAAGTGTGTGTGGGGGGGGGGGAGCAAAGGGCTATTTGGAGGAATTTAGAATATCATATAACATATTTTGAGTTATTTCACCCTTTTTTTTAAATGTCCTACATAATTCCATGTGTTCATTCATAGTTCAATGCCTTCATTGAGAATCATTCAATGTAAATATTCAAACTAAAGAATGACCCCAAACTTTTGAGCGGGAGTGTACATTAGACAAACTTCAAACTTCTGCTAGAAGAAAGAAGTAAATCCTGAAAATAAAGTATGTCTTATTAGTGAGTACTAAGTGACTTGGCATAACATATTTAAAAAAAAATGTTTGTGAGTCTAAAAAATATGTATCATATCGTATGTATTGTATCTGCTGTAGCATCATGTGTGTCCCAGTTCCTCTGAGTCAGTCATTCCTGCAGAAGTTCTGTCAAATGTAGATGTTTCACTACTTTCCTCCTTCACCTGTCACAGCAGATGAAGAAGTACATTGTATTTAGTGTCACGTTATTGTCCCTCATGGTTCTGTCCTGAAGTGTAACACTGAGTAACTGTGACTTTACTGTGCTGTGTGTTGGGTCCGACGTTCGCGGTGCATTGTGGTCTATATTGACCCGTTTAGTGACCATCACTGCTCACTACTTTCCAAGATGCATTGTGGGAAAATTTGAGTGCAATACTTTTTTTCTCTCTGAACATTGGGACCCTACAAAATGGCGTGCCTACTATGTAGTGCCCTAGAGAATAGGGAGGACACGGCAAAGTTATTATATAAAACATTAGATCGGACATGACCATAGTGATACATTGGAACAAATGGCAAGCTCTGGCGGCCATCTTGTGACTGGCCTTTCAAACATAGTGCAAATGGAAAAACCACTAAATTTTGTATGACCACTAAAAAAATACTTTTTAAAAAGTATTGTTCGTGTCCCCGTTTTTACATTACCTGTTATTAGCATTAGCCTCCCCGGCCAGTCACAAGATGGCCGCCATGTTTGCCACGTCAACAATTGGGCCATGTCCGATTTAGTGTTTTATCTAATACCTTTGGGACACAGCCTAATGGTGCGTTCCAGTTGTCCTCGGAGTGAACTCCGTTTCCTCCCGAGTTACTGTGTTCCAGTTGTCAGGTCGGAAATTTTAATGAGATAGTGACATTAAATACATAATTTAAGATACAAAGTTGGTAAAAGTCAGCTGTTTATGCCCCTAACAAACTTATTTTATAAACCCGAACAGTGTGGTGGTATTTATGTTTTCATAAATCATGTTTCAAGTCATTTACAGAGCACAGATAGCTCTTGTTGTCATTAGCCCCTGGTGCGTTAGCAACATTAGCATCGCAGATCAAACAGTCTATTTAATAACTGCTGAGGCTCAACTGCAGCTGGAGCCGAGTGACAGACAGCAGGGGGCAGCAGAGGGCAACTAAAGGGTTAGAAACACAAGAAATACAAAATTATAGCTGTCGGCTGTTTTATTTATGTCTAACACTGGGCGCCGCCATGTTGTTTTCTCTAACTCGGGCTGGAGAGATCCAACCCGAGTTTCCCAGTCGGAATTACAAGGTTGGCGTGCGTTCCAGTTGAAATCTCCTGGTCGGAGCTCGGAATTTCCGACTTCCGAGGACAACTGGAACGCAGCATAAGACTAGAAACATGCATTCACTTACCATAGTCATCGCTGTATAATTTTCGGCTGCCCTCCACCTAAAATTTTAACTGTATTTGTGATGTCACGTGAACACAACCTATTACAAAAGGCAGTATCCAAAGAAGGCCAAAACACCTCTACTACTTTAGTAACATCACAATATACAACTTTTAAAAGATCTTTTCTATATAGTCTGCACTGCCTCCGTGAACACGTGCAGTCTAGGCAGCCACAGCTTTCATTTCCAGCACTAACCATCAATTTGCAGCCCGTTGCACAGCTGGACGGCGTTGCCATGGCGAACATCCTGGCGCCTGAATCTGCGGCTGAGGGAGAGAGAGAGAGAGAGAGAGAGAGAGAGAGAGAGAGAGAGAGAGAGAGAGAGGTGAGCGCGTGATGTGAGAATGAGAGGCTCAAAGGCCACAAAATGATGGTGATTTCCCCCGGAGTGAGCGGAGGTATTGGTTCCAAACAGAGGAGTCTTGACCCTGCTGTGGATGCAGGATTAGATCATCGCCTTTACACATTATTCAAGTGGAGGTATGTCCGTTATGATTATTATTTTATTCATGGATTGATTTATTTAAATTGGTGAAACCCTTTTTGTAATTTTTTTTAATTTTCAATTTTCAGGTTTTGGGCCAGTTTGCACTTAACATATAAACTTTCACCAGGAAAACGTTTGTGTAGGTTCTCAGTCGTACAGGAGTTCCAGTCCATCGTAGGCAAAAATTCTTCAGTCTTCATCTGTCCTCTGTAGTTGAAGTGTAGGACGTTTTGATCTTACTCCAAAGATCGTCATCAGCTACTGAAGGCCTGGAGCACGCTGTGGGTTTATAAAGGCAGTGAACCAGCAGGAGGAGTCAGCCTCTAAGCCCCTCCTCTCTTAGTGCTAAAAGTACTTGCTAAAATTACTTAACGAGGGTTCACCAGGAAACAAATAAATGGCCTAATCTTTACAATAAGGAGTTTAATCATTGCACTGATCCCACGTTTCTCCATAGAACTATATGGGAAATTGTAGTTTCAATGACCATTTTCTCCACATGCACTTTTTGTCGATAAGATAAGACTTTATTGATCTCACAATGGAGAAACTGACTCGTTACAACAGCTCTTGAGAACACATGGGGGGTGCAAATAGTTTGGAAATGTGCCATCAAAGAAGAGCAAACAGGTAATAATAATTGAATAAATGTCTCTTAACATCTCTCAATAAACTGTGTAAACATATGTTATGTACACTGACGGAAATAAAATAAACTCTATAGGTAAGCAAGAGAAAATATCCAATAAATCGGAAACTGAACAGGATGTAAGATATGCATCCAAAATAAATATGAACTATTTGTAACTGATATATCAAAAAAAAAGATGCATTTTACACTTAAAAAGCCTTATTTTTATATGAAACATAAAATGACACAAAACTTGCAATGTATTTTTTCTCATACTCATGTTGGTAAAAGCTCCACATTTTTAAAAATTACTTATTACACTCAATGTATTATTATTATTTGTTCCCACAAATTCAACACTTTAGAGTCTTCTATTTGGTCCAGTCTAGATGTGAGTTAAACATGTAAGACTTTGAAAAGTGTTGTTTTAACTCAGAGGAAGTGATGCAGCAAACACTTCAAATAGTTGAACCATGAGGGACAATAACATGACACTAAATACTATACTCTATGTTTGAGATAAAAAAGCTGAGGCCACGTGAACATAGTGAGAGAGTAAATGTGTGGTGGTGGTCTAAAGGGCCATTTTCTTCCATGCGTATTGGCTCCAAACAAGCCTTTATCAAGAAGTGACTGAAAGTAAAGTATTTATTATGATTAAGTTAAAAGAAGTTGTAATGAATCACTTATACTCTTACTTACTTATACTTATATGTCACAGTAGAGAGACTGAAAGGAGCATTTCTTCTACATTATTTTCTCCAAAGTAAAACTAGATGTACCACAGTCCTGTCACATCTGTCATGGTCCACCACGACTCAGAGGAACTGAGACACACATGATCCTACAGCAGATACTACTAAAAAGTTGTTCTTTTTTTACATTGTGAGGAATATCATTTATTTTAACTGTAATACTATTTAACAATATGTTATTCAGTTTCAGTACTCACTTCTTTCTTCCTACAGAACTTCTGTCTAATGTAGATGTTTCACTACTTTCCTCCTTCACCTGTCGCTCTGTGACAGATGAAGAAGTACAAAGTGACCTCGGCCTTTTTATGTAAAATATAGAGTAGTATTTAGTGTCATGTTATTGTCACTCGTGGTTCAACTATTTGAAGTGTTTGCTGCATCGCTTCTTCTGTAACTACAGTAATTGTAACATCTTTAACATCTAGAGTGGACCAAATACTGTAGTGTTGGATTAACTCAGTAAGATTCGCTGTAAAGTTCTGTAATGCGCCATCATCTGAAGATATTACTAAAATATGATAAACAATAATACTATAGTAAAATCAAAAACCAGACTGTATCGTACCAACACCATGTTATTGCATAAATGTACTTATGCTTCTGTACTTGCAGCTTTTCCTGACCTTTATAATGTGTTTTCTTCCCATTCTAACAGGTGCACAGAACAGAAGGAGGTGGCAGGTCGGTGGGTGATAACGACTGGGTAAAGCAGGTGACATTTGGTGCAGATCAGTGCTAACGGAGCTGTGAAGTCATTAAAGCTCTGCAGATACATGTGAGACTGGATCAAACAGGCACCGGAGCTCCAGTGAACGGCCGTACGGGATTTCACACAAGACATAGCCCATTATTTTCCCCAGAGGAATCAGCAGCAGCAAGCTCAAACTAATCCATATGTCAACAATACGTGGCAGACAGCAACTTACTGTGCAATAGGGCTAGTGCATGGAGCAACAAGTCAAAAAACACCCATACATTCATGGACAAACCAGACACTTTGCTTTAAGCGTTGTATATCGTTATTAACAGGTCATTTTCAACACTTTTCCAGAAAACATACATTATCTTTCAATATTTATCAATTGAAAAAGTAGGAAAACACCTAGATCTGTTCAAATTAGAGATGGACCAATCCAACCTTTTAGCTTTCGATATTGATACTTAGGGTTTGAGTATCTACTGATACCAACTGATACTGTGAGATTTCCACTAAAGTAGGTTTTTCAATGACATATTTGTTGTTTATGTAAAGAAACTGGTTTGCAGCGAGTAGAAAAGTGACTGGTCCTTGTTACTTTAATATAGATGACTCCAACATAAAGTGATCTGATCATTGCGATATTATAAATATGTTTAATCAGTGATTCTGTAGCAGTATTTCATATTTCTAAAAACTAAAATACAGTGGACAATATTATTTCACTCCTTTAGGTGTGACTGAGCTTCTGTCGCAGCTAAGCTAACATTAGCATATTGTTGCTAACTGTGGTATTGTGAGCGGTGATGAAAAGTAGTATTGTAGAGTGTAAAACTAATTCAGAGACTGAATTCTACAAGTTAAGAGTGTCCGTACTTACATTACCATCACTTACATGAAGCTGATGAAAGTATTGGTTCAGTATTAGCCTGGCCGTAGCCATCTGTAAACTCCGGTCAATGATCATTTCCTACATGTTACGTCTGGGTCTGACCTCAGTGGCTGCGATACATCGGTTGAATTTCTTCAACCATTCAGCGAGCGGAGGAGGCGGGTGTTGTAGGTGACGTCAGACATATGCAGGAAATGATAATACGGATGGCTAAGGCCAGGCTAGTGATTGGGTAAAATCACATCCAATCGTTTCGAACTTTAAAAGGAGTTGGCCCCTCCCACCTGATAACGGAGCTCAAATGGGAAGATCCAGACCCTCTGTACGAAATGAGTACGAGGGTATGGTAAGACCAGGCTAGTATCAGATATTTGGAACACATACCCTATGTTGTATTTTTCCGTGATCAACCCCAATATCCGACATCGATTTGGGATTGCTGCATCCCTAACCATCACCTTCAGGAGGATAAGGGACTGCTGCCCCGTGACCCGGCAATGGACAAGTGGAAGAAGATGGATGGAGTTGCTCTGATCATAATTTCAGTGTTTGATGATTATTGAATGCTTTTTCAATAATAATGTGTGTGGAAATAGCCT
>OMNZ01097185.1:2543-21966 GCA_900303255.1 Lesueurigobius sanzi | reverse complement strand
CCGCCCCAGCCAAAAAAAAAAAAAAAAAAAAAGCATAATGAAGAAGACAAAAACATATAAGTCACATTGGACTATAAGACGCATTTTTGCGGGGGAAATTTATTTTACAAAATCCGAGACCAAGAACAGACATTTTCGTCTTGAAAAGCAAGTCATAATAACACGATAGAATAGAGAACAACAGGCTGAATGGGTGTACGGTATGCTAACGTAACACACTGATGGTTATTCAGCTACACGAAGCATAAACAATGCACTGAATAGGTGTCTGGTATGCTAACGTAACATATTATTTCATATATAAGTTGCACCTGAGAATAAGTCGCAGGACCAGCCAAACTATGAGAAAAAGTGTGACTTATAGTCCGGAAAATACGGTACCCTGCTCCTGCTTTAGATAGCAATTTTACAATGTTGTTTTCAGGTATTGTTGATATTGTCCACCTATAAAACTTAATGGGCTGCTAACTCTCACTGATGAGCTGACAATTTGACGAGCTGCTGGTGTTATTAATGGGAGAGAAATAATCACTATTGACGCTGTGAGGTGAATAGGGAAAAGATGTAAATTGAGAGATATCGATATGAAACTTTTGCTGTATGTTACTGACATAAATATGAGAAAAAAATGTATTGCAAGTTTACCGTCATTTTATGTTTTCATATAAAAAATATGGTATTTTTTTGTGTATAAACTGCTAAAATTGCCTATATTTTCAGCGACAAAATGTTAATAATGGATAAAGCCAGATTTAAATTGATGGTTTTATTTTGCTGATACATTAGTTCAACGATTTGTCCAGAGGGGATTTTGGATATCTTGTTTAGTTTTTGAATAAACTACTTATTACGGAATAAATCTGTAAAAATTTGAAGTCCTAGACCTAAGCCCTATTCCCACAGGATTGGAGTTACCTAGAGGGACCACCTGCAATTTGTAACTATAGCAGAGATTGTCCGAGATATTAATCTGGTGTGAATCCGCCATATCTTTCATTTGTAAAGTAATTCTCCTGCATATAACCTATATTTCGCTGAACTCTGAGGTCCTGTGAGAATATTAGTCCAATGAGAATAGGCATCTCTGTGATTTGGCCAGAAATGGGCGCCAGCATCCAACAGATGATTTGGCATGTTTTGTTCCCTGGGCACATTTTTATTATCATTTTGGAGCAGAACGGAGGCTGCATTGAAGAGATTTAAACACTCTTTGGGTCCCGGGCCCTCAAGACCCTATCAGCCAGGAACAAAAAGAAAAGGCTGAACAGGAGGAGCGATATCAGATGCTAATTGTGGATCATGTGCATCATGTGTTTCTTCTCTCATCCAGTGCCAATTATTTCAACATCATTTCGTGAATGTGCCACAAAAGGCAGACGTAAGGGGGTAATTTACTTATTACATGGGGTCCCCAGATAATGCTCTAGACTGTAAAGTTTGGAGCCTGTAAGAACTACTAAAGCGGAGATGTTGTCGCCAAAATGTGACCAAAATGCAGATTGAGAAAATGGTCATTGAAGTTACAATTTTGCATAGTTCTATGGAGAAATGTTGAATCGGTGCAATAATTACACTCCTAGCTATAGAGAACTGGCCCAAAACCTGCAAATTGAAAAAAATAAATGTAGTTTTGCTTGTAGTGTGTCCCCTTAAAATAAAGAACGTGAACGTAACCTATAGTTTTTCTTTCCCTCTTATTGTCATTATCCACAGCAATAGTTTCAAATGAATATGCATAAATGTAATTTCTGTTCCGTATTTAAATGCATCTTCGCTGTGGTGCTATGGTCTATTTAATACACCTTTTGCTGTGGTCTATGGCTTCCGCTGGCCCTCACTGTCACCGCTCTGTCCTTTTCTCTGGTGCGCGGGGGCGATGGTGGAATGGAACTTTACAGACGCACACGTTGTGATGGAAAAAGCCAGTCCTGGGGGGGCGGAGTCAGGGATGGAAGGGGTGGAGTCGAAGCCAGGACTGACCCAGGACAATGTTTAGACAAAGATCCCATTTCAGAGTGTTCTCTGAGTCAGACCTCACTCTGCTCTGTCAGCGCTGAGAGAAAAGAACACCAAACATGCTCACACTGCGAACATTTGTGATGTGTAAAAAAAAAATACACATTTTACATCAACGACTCTGAGTAAATCGGACAAAAGTCGTTTGATTATGCGTGTGGAAACTGTTGAGAGAGAGCATGATAGTGTTTATAGAGAAGCTCCACCCTCCAGCCAGACTATTCCCCTCCCCAAACTTTAGGAGGGAGTTTTCAAATGTAATCTGGATCCAAGGCTATATAAATTTAAACTATACAGAGCAACATGATGCTGAACGTACATTTTCTACATTTCTATTCCTTTTAACTGTAGCAGTCAGAGCTTATGCAAATTATCCATGTGGACATCACTTTTGTATACAAACGTAAAATAACAGTATGCAAAGCTGCCTTCATTAAGCCCGTATTGTTGCAACAATCTTTAAAAAATGATGTGCACTGTGCTGATGCATCGTCTTGTTGTGTAACGCCTCAAGACACGGTGGAGAGCGGCGCGTCACAGCACTTCAAAGGGCTTTTCCAATTTATTATCGTAAATCAGGCGTAGTTTACACACCGACAAAACTGGTACGTTGATATTGGGCGCACGTATCTTTTACCTTTCTTCTGACTCCAGCTTTCACTGAGAACGCTGGACGAGGTAGTTTCATGTCTCAGCGGGAGGTCGTTTTCGGACTCTCTGCCTCTTGTGCAAAAACGAGGACATACACAAAATGGTGCCACAGACATTAAAAGGTAGATTCTCAGTTGGCCTTTCTTCATCACTGCTTCTGTATTTGACTCAAACTTCAGCTGAGAGTCAAAAATGGTGTCCAAGTACCTATAGGAGTCGCCAATGTCCACATTTTAGTTGTGAACATGGTGCTCACTCCGCTAACGTCCCTGTTGCGCCTAAAATCTATGATCACATTGAGATCTAAGGAGTTCTTGTCACACCATTCCACAAAGGTATTTAGGGCCTGACCATGACCTGTGACAGAGTCGTCCAGCGATGTTGGAAGCACAGTGTCGTCAGAGAACATGACAATGTAACTGCCTTCCCGTGACGCCCTGCAGCTGTCTGTACACAAAATAAAAAGAAGGGGAGACAGGACACAGCCTTGAGGTGAACCTGTGTTTGAGGATCTTTTGCCAGACTTGGAGTTGTACATGCATCTGTTTTTTTAGGGTAAAAATCAGCCCTATCAAAACTTGGGATCATTGGAATAAAGCCTGTCAGCGGTCAGATCTTGGATAACATGAGTTTTCATAAAAATATCAATATAAAAATGAGCCAATCTCGGCTCTTTTGAAATGACCGGATACCTGATGCTGCGTTCCACAAGTGGGAAGTTTCAGCTGGAACAGATTTCCTACTGGGAAAGTTGTACGATCTTCACAGCCCCGAGTTAGGGAAAACAAGATGGCAGCGCACTGTGTTAGCAGTGTATATATAAACACTTGACAACAATATTTTTATATTTCTTGTGCCCTCAGCTGTACTCTGTTGCCCACCCACTTTCTTGTCATTCAGCTCCTGCAGCACTGAAGCCTCTGGAGTTATAAAATGCACTGTTTGCTCAGTGATGCTAAAGTTGCTAAGGTTCAACCACAGACACAACAAGAGAAAACTGTGCTCTCATTGTTCAGTGTTCAAGTTTTTAAACTTCCCTATTCATGTTTTGTCTGACTTTTACTACTACTAATCTTATTTATTATTTGTATTTGTTTCACTGTAATCAAAATTTCCGACTTGACAACTGGGACACTGTAACTGGGCTTGCTGTAAAGAGCCCTTAAATCCCATTGCTAATATATGGCATATACCAACCTGTGCATTCATTCTTCTTTTTGCTCTTTTTGTGACGTAGCAACATAACCTGAGGAATGTCCCGCGGTGTGACTTTAAGTGTCCGGACTTGACTTACTCCCAGATTTCAATAAAGACTTTACAAATGCAGGTGTCTCCTTAAATCCTCCCTGGCATTTCCCTCTGTCCCAGAATCCCTTTGACCTTCATTTAGTCTGCGAGAACTGAACCGCTCGACCTTCCACTGGAGGTTAGCTTTGTCTCTGCGAGCGTCCTTGGCACCAACCTGCGTGTGTGTACCCAAGGTTGCACAATCTTCTGTTGTTGTAAAATTAACTCTCAAGTGGAATTTTAATTACTTGGATTAAAAGGGGAAAAAAAGTTGTCCCCATAAACCACTACCATACTGGGTTTACAAATGTGTCTTTAGAATGCATAAAAGCTGTAGACGGGTGGTAAACTAGTTTTACCGATGCTAATAAGCTAGCAAGCACCGCCCCTGATGAGTTTTTGGCTTAGGGAAGGGGAAAAACATGACTCGCTCCATCATTTTGCCTGGCAGAGGGCTTTTTGGGGGAATGTAGGAGTTCTTCTGAAGGCCAGAAGGGTTTAAATTATGTTTTTATTTTTTTTTAGTCCTCATAATCAAACAGGGAAGGCTCGGCACACCTATAGGAACGACAGGTGCGTTGAAGACCAGGCAGCTTATCTTGAAAAGAAAAACTCCTGCACACTGTCTCACTCTTATGAATCTTACTTCAGCAACGTTTCGGTCCAACTGACCTTTGTCATGGGTCAGTTGGACCGAAACGTTGCTTACTTTTCAAGATAAGTAGTCCTCATAATCAACAATAGCCAAACCTTGCACTTCAAAAAGTACTCTAGTAATAAGTCAAATTTTGAAACATCAACAGCAATCTGATTTCAAAGAAACTTCATCTAATATTGAGTGTGATGAGATCATTATTAGAAACTTACCCCATTGGTGGATTTCTTGAATTTGTGTAATTTAGTGGTGGGATTATGGAGAGTCCCCATAATACACTATCCTAGCCATTTTAACATGCTGTGTAAAAGTCTAATTTGTATTCATTTCTCTTACTCAATTGGTTGTAGTACCCATGAAGGTTGCAAAATCTATACTTCTGTTGTTGTACACTTGACTCTGAAGTGGCATTTTGATTGCTTGGATAAATGAAATATGGTTAAAAGAAAAAAAAGTTGTCCCCATAAACCACCACCATACTGCGGTTTAGAAATGTGTCTTAATAATGCATAAAAGAAGGTATGGGTGTGTGTGTATGTGTGTGTGTGTTTAGCGTGGTTAGCATTAGCTGGTGCAGTCACGTGAACAGAGATGCGTAAAGGCCACACAGGGCTTTGGAAGGATACAGCACATAATAAAAGGCTTTAGACGCAGGACAGACATGGCCCAGTTCCCAGGCTCCAGCACCGGACAGTCTACACCAGGGCTAGGCATGTTGGCCTGAGTGATAAGGGGCCGATTTTCGTCCTCGCCAAAGGACCAGGGGCCAAACCTATAATAATGGGGTTTATGGCTATTTACACGATTATTCAAATGATTATTTATTACATTTTCATCATAGAATAGAATAGAAGGCTTTATTTATTAGTCGTCTTTGGCTCACCAACACATAGAAACTCACAAACCAGGACAGTACAAACATGCCTAGTAGTTGACTAGATGAAATGCATAATAATCATGACTTTGTAATTTTCTTGATGTCCCTTGGTTTGGTCCTGATGTAGCATTGCTTATTATTGACACAATTTGATGAAAAATAAAACTGATTACTTACAATCTCTCAAATGAGCTGGCTCTTTTCACAGTTGAGATCTGGTTCGAACCGTTCAAAAGAGCCGATTCGGTCATGAGAGTCACATCACTAGCGATAATGTTGTGAATTGCAACAATTTTGTCCAAGATTACCATGACACAAAATGTCCAAAGCGTTCCAGTGCCTAGGCAATACTCAATTGTATGAAAAATATACAGTACAACATGATTATATAATATTATTGCGCACCCGTTTCACATTTGGTGCATTTGTCTCCAACATTGGCCTAAACCCTGTCCACTCCGGTTCAGGCCAGGTCAGACCGGCTGGCTCTGAGTGTTCGCTCCTGTTCGTATGCCCATGTCAGAAGCTAAATATGTGCAAATACCACACGGCGCTCACCAAAGCAACACCAAAGCAACCTCCATGTCACAGCGGTGCGTCAAACAGTTTAAACCCTCCGAGTGAAATGTCCCGTCCACGCTCCACTTTTCCATTCAGTCGCTTATGCAACTCACCACTGCAGACGTGCTAGTGAAGCTGCGTGCTCTAAAGCGGTGATTCTCAGCTGGCATGGCATCGGGACCCACCGAAACCCAACACCACAAGCTGCGACCCAAAGCGAAATGGTTATTAAAATACATACAATATTCTTTAGCTTAAATCTGTTGTATTTCTGACTTATTATTGTTGATTTAAGTATTGAATAAACCTCCACCCATCTTCTTCCGCTTATCCGTTGCCGGGTCGCAGGCACAATCACTCTACACCAGTCCCTTATGGCTCCTCCTGTAGGTGGTGGGTCCACGGGAGGACGACCCCACGACTCTCCTTAAAGCTGAAATTATGCCCTTAAAAAGACTCTGGCTATGTTTTCAAAAGGTGTATATTGAAAAACGGTGTCTCACTTTTGGGTCCTGACCCACCAGTTAAGAACCACTGCTTTAAAGGCCTGATGCAAAAAAAAATTCAATGACTTTGCAGCGTTCTAGCAGAATAAACTTGTACGTAAACAATGTGGCTAATGCTAAATGGTTAATAAGATGCTAACCTCCATTAGAATGTTTTTTTCACATCAGATATTATTCATAACATGCTAAACAGTGTTATAAAGATACAGACGGCAACTTTGTGACGCCAACAAACATTTGTCCCGTTGGAAGCTATAGTGAGCGGGAAAACATAGCTACACTTTCCAACTGCTCCACAACTACTTTAGCAAATGCTGAATTACAGATGTATGTTCAACCAAATAAAGATAGAGACATGAAGAGGAACAAAGATGTTCAAAGACCTAATTCACCACAGTACTAACGTTATGCTACATGCTAGCGGCTAGTTTCGAGTGCCGGTTTTTGACTTCTTCTGGACAATCTGCTCAATTTCTTAATGTAAGACCCCATTTTGACTCTGCTTTATTTGTTTGTGGTAAATATGCTTTTAGTCTGCCAGAAAGTACCCAAAAGAGTGAAAAATAGTGATCCCCATAACAAGCTTTACCAGTTGCCTAGAATGCACCATAAATGTATGATATATTATATTGTTGATAGTTGCAAAGAGTTTTTCATATTTGGAAAATAATCCTTTTTGATTAAACTAGTCATAAGTGAATCAAATGTAAAAAATCAAATTCCACCTTGGTTTTTGGGTTCAAAACATGCCAGGTGTTATATTGAAAAATCTTCAAAATATATTAAATGCAAGACTGGGAAGTTTGAGTGGGGTTTAAGTGAAATGAAAGGTAATTTGGAGAAAAGAGGCTTTAAAGTTTTGTGATGTCTGCGTATGTACAGTATGCTCCCAGACTCGGGCTGGAACATGACTGCATCGTGTTGCATTACATGGACACCAGATATGTCAATATTTGTGAATGGATACTAGCGGGAAACGCCTGGACAATGGCAATGTTGTATTAACTTCCCGGTAAAGGCTGAATTTGGTCTGTTTTTTACTGTGACATTAAAACTAAAATGTTAAGGGAAGACTTTGCAGGCAAAACTAAAATATGTACATTTTCAGGTTTTGGCCCAGTTTAATCTTTCACCTGGAAACAATTAAATGACCTAATCTTTACAATAAAGAGTGCAATCATTCACTGATTCAACATTTCTCCATAGAACTATATTGGAAAATTAACTTCAATGATCATTTTCTTAAAATTAATTCTCAATTTCTCAAATTCAATTTCATTGTGGCAATCTCCACTTTAGTAGCTCCTACAGACTCCAAACTTCCCAGTCTTGTACTTAACAATATTTTTCAAAGGTTTTTTTTAAAGGTTAAAGGTTCAGATGGATTTTCCAATATTTATTTAAGAACTTGACATATTGAATTTTGAACTCCAAAAAATATTTTTTATTTTACGCTAATAAGTAGTTTAAAAATATATATATATATTTGTCACAGAGATATCCACCTCTGTGACAAAAAAAACCTGTCTCTATCAATTTAGATTTTGTGGCTAATAATATAGCATTTTTTTTAATATATACAAGAAAACATAAAACAATACATTTTTTTCTCATACATGTGTCAGTAATATATACAATACATATACTGTACTGTACATCAAAAATATCAAATTTATATCAATTTTATTTTCATCCCTATTCACCAGCAATATCTCGACTTAAAATTTGACAAAAAATGTGAAAACTAGCCACTGCATAAAAAAATGCTGTGGTGATGCTGTGGTGATGCTGAGGAGCGCCTTCTGAGGCCCTGTAGGTGGAGATGGTCCCGGGACATGGAGGTCTTTGGGTTCAGTGCAGTAAATCCACCTGATCCTCTGCTGCTGGGACACTTTCTCTAAAGTTATTAAAGCATGTGATCCGGCGCCATGGAAGATTCTTCGACAGTTCAGCCTCAAACTGTGTTAAAGGTGAAAGTACGGACAGTAGGGCCCTGTGTGTCAGATCTTCAGCTTAAACGGGCTTTAGTTTCATCAGTTGCTCCAGGGCTGTTGGATATGGGGCAGTGAAGGCCGTACAATATTGGACACGAGGTTGTATTTTTACTGGGCCAGATTCTCCGAGGTCATTGGCCTCTGAGCCGGTCATTTTGCGAGCTCCGCACAATCATCAAACATATTCATATTTTTGGATGAATAAATTAAAATGTATTATCATAATTGTTCAAATAGCATTTAACATACAATATTTTAAAACTATGTTCCAACATTTTAAACTCCTAAAAAAAAGTATACAGTACATTATAATAACTCTCTCAACACTTTTATATTGTTGCATATTACTTTGAAGGCTTTATGCTCAGCACCAGAAGCACATGGCTACTATAAACACAAGGATGGACTCTGAATCACAGCTGTTCGATTAGATTCCTACAGAGTTCTTACTCTACTAAAGTACATGGAACTACTGCAAAGTTAACTGCAATTCTTTCTCTGGAATTATTGTGTTTTTAGCAGATGCATCGCCTCCTCAGTGAAAGTATAAGCTGCTAAGGACGTTAGTGGTAGCAGCAGTAGCCACTGTAGCATTAGCGTTTGTTGTAAATGGCCCATTATTATTCCATATTGTTGGACATTGCCATTGGGCCAGACCAGATTGTTTGGCGGGCCGGATCATTTGCCTATAGGCCTGTTATACACTTATAAAAGTAAGTTTCTCTGCCTGGTGGGTCCTGAGAGAACTAAAGAAAGTTACTTGGTTGTTTCAGCTCAAATAAATTATAAAAAAAAGAAAATAGTCTTTTATGAAATAAATGATCATCATTATTAGTAATTGTTAGCAAAGGTATGGAAAACCCGGTATTGGTTCTGAGCCGTTCTGTCTCATAGCGTGGACACAGCTACAATGTGGAGCTGCTCACCACATGGTTAAATCAAAGTTTACTTTTACCATGTGATTCCTACTCTT
The DNA here is from genome assembly GCA_900303255.1 of Lesueurigobius sanzi. NCBI lineage: Eukaryota > Metazoa > Chordata > Actinopteri > Gobiiformes > Gobiidae > Lesueurigobius > Lesueurigobius sanzi. The sequence continues at coordinate 12,446 of OMNZ01097185.1, read as the reverse complement.
GGCTGTAGGGGGCGCTCCGAGCCAAATCCTCATCAGCCCTGGCGCTCATGCAATCCTGCAAGATGCATTATTTAAATGTAAAATATCAATGCACAGACGTCTTAACCAAAGTTTTAGGCCTGTTTTTAAGATGTCTATGCATGACATGTCCACTTTTAATTACTGGTATTGAAAAAAATGGAGCAGTACAGTCGCTATGAGATGAGCTTTATGTCTTTGTACATTGTCCCTTCAACACAGAGTCAAGTAAAGTACCACTCTTGTTAATCCAAAGAAACTATTCACGTTTGTTGTGACTGGTTCAGCTGCCTCCAACACATGTGCGTCCGGCAGCTGAACCAGGAAGTCGAAACCAAACTCCCCACAGAGGCCGTGTCCCTCCCCCCTCAGAGACCACACCCCCCGTCACTGCTCCGCGGCTGATGCAACCACGCGGCTCTGTTGCACTGCAGGAGTTAGGCCAGACATTACAGGTGATCAGGGAAAACGGTGAAATTGAGTGATATCGACTTCAATTCTTTTGCTGTAGCACTTTGGAAATGTTTTTGGTCTTTAAATGTGCTATATAAGTAAAGTGGATGTAAAAGTTCTGAGAAAAAGGTCATTAAAGTTACAATTTCCTATATAGATCTATGGAGAAACATTGAATCAGTGAATAATTACACTCCTTATTGTGAAGATTAGGTTTCCAGGTGAAAGTTTATATGTTTAAAGAGTGCAAAATGACCCGAAAACCTGAAAATGGAAAAGATCGAGCTTAATCCCGTGACTGCGAGTGGGTGCCGTGGAAGCTCCGCCTACTTTAAAGCCCACTTTAAACCCCCTCCCTCTCTCGCCCTGTCACGGCGGAGGGTTCACCTGCGATCTGTGACCTTTCCCCCAGTCGCGGCTCAACCGTAAAGCCCCGAGTGGCGGCCCCGGAGGAGAGAGACTTCGCGCCGGGGGCCGACTGTGGGAACCAGGCTCGAGGAAAGACCTATCAACACGGGAATTAAAATACACACAACACGCTCATTCATTTCACCTAGAAACCGCGCCGCAATTAATTCATCTAATTGGGTTGATGCGTGTGGCCCACTTTACAGGCTGAGGAAAGTGCATGTAAGGCGAGACACTGCAGGCAAACCCCATTTTGCTCTCTTTCACCTGTAAACAAATAAATGACCTAATCCTAGCATCGTGTTGCATTGCATGGTTTACCTGGACACCAGATATGTCAATATTTGTGAATGGATACTTGCGTCAAACACGGTGGACAATGGCAATGTTCAAGTAACTTCCTGGTAAAGTTCATCTTAAAATAACCATTGTAGAGGCTGAATTTGGTGTGTTTTTTATTTTGACATTAAAACTAAAATGTTAAGGGAAGACTCTGCAGGCAAAACTAAAATATATAAATCTTCAGGTTTTGGCCCAGTTTGCGCTTGTTTATTTATTTAATATAGCAATCATATAACGCACTGAACTCATGAATGATTTCTGACTGGGTGCTAATTCCTGGGAACAATGTGGGAGCAAAAGAAAGGACACCACACCTAGTCAGGTTAAACTTTATTGCCTGTCAACCGTTTCGGATGTCTCCCTTCTTCAGTGTCAGGCCTGACACTGAAGAAGGGAGTGTTGTACAGTATGTGCTAATTTACACCAATAAGACTGGTCCACAGGGGGCTTTTACTAAAACACATTTCATGACAATCAAAACAAGGCACATTTTACACATGAGAACAACTCTGGCCCGATCTTAGTCACTGTTTGAGCTCTCCACTGAAAATAGTCTAGTTCCACAGTCTAACCCCCTTGAAGCTGCACTGTCCAAAAGATGTTCTGACACAAGGTCTAGTGGAGGCTCTTAACATATAAACTTTCACCTGGGAATAAATAAATGACCTAATCTTTACAATGCAGAGTGTAATATTCACTAATAATTCAACATTTCTCTATAGAACTATGTGGGAAATCGTAACTTCCAATAAGTATTTTCTCAAAATGCATTTTTCTCACATTGTGGTGACAACATCTGCATAAGTACTAGTCTGTGTCACCAGCCTGACTCCATGTATGAGCTACAGTACATTGGAAGACAGTCTGGGATAGCGCTGTTGGCTGCTCAAACTCTGGTGAGAACGCTTCCAGACCAATCACAGCACGGGAGGCGGGAGTTAGCGATGCCTCACTTTTAGCGTCTACAAACAAGATGGCGGCCGCAATGGAGCAATGTTTTAGCACGGCCTTTATCTTCCGTTTTGAATGAGCTGAACTTGTCCTTAAAACCACAACAACAGGCTGCTCTGAAAGACGTTTTCACCACTCTTCCTACTGCATTAACGTAGTTCCGCCTCTAGTCTCCAATTAGCAAGCCAGCCAACCATGCTGAAAATGACACATCGATAATTCCCACCTCCCGTGCTGTGATTGGTCTCTCCCGAGTTAAGGTAAGATAAGGTCACTTTATTGATTCCTGTAGGGAAATCCGTTTTCTGCATTTAACCCATCCATCGATGCTGGTGGGGCGACCTGTCAGGACCCATCTCCAGATGTGGAGCCAGGCTAATAGTCAGAATCACCTGGCAGGAGGATTGTTTGAGCAGTCCCAGAGTGTCTTCCAATGCATCTCATACATGGAGTCAGGCTTCTTAAGTATATCCAACATTCAAGATTCAAGATTTTTTATTTGTCAAACCATGTGAATGGTTCGAAATTATGTTTCTCTCATCCTTGATTGTGGAGCGGGGGGAGGGGAAAGAGGGGTGGGAGGGAGGGGAGGGAGTTCAGCTTCCCGATGGCCCTGTGTACGAAACTGTTCCTCAGTCGACTGGAACTGACCCGTAGATTCCGCAGTCTCCTCCCTGAAGTCATCACCCTGAAGAGACTGCGTGATGGGCAGTGCTTAATTTGTAAATCCAGATTTTCAGGAACACTTGTGTACTGGGTGGATTTTATGGGGGAACAGCCCAAAATAATTGCATATTTAAAAGTTGTTGGAGTATTTTATTTCCCGGATCCAATAAAGCTCAAAATTCGTGGTTAGTGAACTTAGTTTGTTCAGAAGAATCTTTCAATATTTAATTCCTGACCTGATTTATTGAGTTTTGAACCCTATAAAACAAGGTGAAATACGTGTTCTTCATGTGACTCTGAAAGAACCCAGTAAAAAATGATGGTGTTTCGCGCAGATCCGCTCGTCCATCACCACTCTGCTGTTCAGCGGCCGAGAGTTCAGCTGGATCCGACATCTGCTCATCGCAGCCGGGATCCTGGTCTTCACCAACCTCCTGGTGATCTTCGTCCCCACCATCAGAGATATCTTCGGCTTCATCGGTGAGCATAATCCAGCAGCTTGAGACCATCATGATGGAACACATACTGTACCATGCTGCATTCAAAAAAGTGGCAAATATACCTTAGCACAAACATTCAAATTCAATGAGTTACAACACTTGAGACAATATTTGAATAACAGAGAGCTCTTTATCACATTATAAGTACAGTAGGAAGTGTATTTCTTGGTGGGTAAGCATGTAGCATTGAGTGTGTGTATCCGGATCATTCATTCAGCTTCTTCAACTATAAGCTCTTTGCAATCACGTGAACACAACCTATTCTCTTGTAATTCCAGGGGCCTCTGCTGCGACGATGCTCATCTTTATTTTGCCGTCTGCTTTCTACCTGCGTTTGGTCAAGTCGAAACCTATGAACTCACCGCAGAAGATCGGGGTAAGTGCATTTAGAAAAGACGTTGACGATAAAGGCGAGATTAAGGCTGCTAAATGATACTTCTGTTGAAACTTGCATACTGTGAATTGTACGTTGGTAACTTGCACTTTTTTAAACTGTATTTTAATGTGTTAATGTTTAATGATTGTATTGATGGGGACTACGGGACTAACTGCACATTGTCCCTCTAAATAAACTAAATTAATAAAATAAAAGGTGACCAGAAAAACAAAACATCTGAGACGAAGTTCAAAATTACCATAAAATGTGTGTGTGCGTTCGGATGGGTGTCTGAATGCTGAGGTGAATGCACTTGTGTGGGGGGTGGGATGATGTTTCTGTTTTTAATGTGTTTTTAATCTGTAAAGCACTTTGGGTTGCATCTCTGTATGAAAAGCGCTTTATAAATAAACTTTGATTGATTGATTGATTTCAAAGGGGGAGACAATATCTGATTACGCAGAGTCCGGGGAGTTTAAGCTAGCTGGTTCAACAGGCTCGCGCAGCTAAAGGTGTTTCTATGATTGCTCTAAATGTCCCCGTTTGTCATCTTTCCGCAGGCCGCCATCTTCCTCGTGGTGGGAGTCATCTTCATGATTGGCAGCTTGTCGCTCATCGTTCTCGACTGGATCCACAATCCTCCAGGCTCCGGCGGCAGTCACTAAGAAAAAACTCACACTTTTACTGAAAACTCCAACCGTGCAGCCTGAACCAATCACCTCGTCTTTATTTTGGAGCTAGCCTCGTTGTTAACTAAAGCTAACTAGGCGTTTGGAGCTAGCCTTGTTGCTAACTAAAGCTAACCAGGCTTTTGGAGCTAGCCTTGTTGCTAACTAAAGCTATCCAGGCCTCTCTGTACTGCATCATCCATGGTCACTATACAGTACTGACTCAAACGCTGCACTGGGACGACATCTAAACATATCACTGGAGGAAAACTTTTGTTGCTGCAAAGTTCAGGATGTGAAACAGTCTTGTAGATCCCTGAGGAGAGGGACATATCCAGCATGGCGTCTTGCGGTTTACAAGACGGCGATGGCGAACGCGAATTACGTTCAGAAATACTTGCTGTGAAGAGACGGCAGGCACCAGTGGCTCCGCCCCCTCCTGCGCTGCACTTGAAGACATTGGGGGGAAACTCTGTAGAAAGTCCGTCGAGACACACAAAGCACTTGTTTGGGGAAGTGAAGCAGCCAATCACGAAGCTGTTTTAAACGGTTGGTATCGGTCACATGACACAGATCTCAGTGTTAAAGACAGTCACTCGGTATGAATGTAAGTCTTTTCTCTGCCTATTTTCATTTCCCCTTTATTTGAGTTGCGAAGTAAAATTATCTGCCAATGAAACATGTATTTTGACACTTAAAATAAGAAAATAACATAATTGCATGTAAAAATAGATCTTGTTTTTCTATTTTAAATGCAAAAAATCTTACTCCATTGGCAGAATCTTTTACTTAACAAGTCAGAATTACTCAGATGAAGGAAAACATTCTTAATTCCAGTCATATTTAACTCCTCAAGATATCACTTTTTGCTGTGTTCTAGGGCTGCACGATATAGAAAAAACATGCTATATATAAGATATTTTACTAAATCGGCTTAAAAAAAACACCAAATTTAGACCAAAACTACTAAATTAGTAAGATTTGAACTGAAACTCAAATTTTGCACATCAATACGGAGCCCCTAAAGTGACCTAAAAAGAGAAATAAAAATATAGGGTGCACACAAGATATTTTTTTCCTCGTTCTTGCCAGCAGAGAAGAAAATCATTTATTTCATTTTTTTTCCGCTCTTGCCAGCCGTACAGCAGAGAGAGAACATTTTTTCCCTTTCTCTGCTGTACGGCTGGCAAGAACGGAAAAAAATACAATAAATATGTATATATTTTCTTCTCTGCTGGCAAGAACGAGGAAAAAAAATTATCTTGTGTGCACCCTATATTTTTATTTCTCTTTTTAGGTCACTTTAGGGGCTCCATACATTTTTATAAGTTCCATGCATTTTTTTTTTTTTGCTTCTGGCTCAGTTTGTGTAGCCCTAGTCTATTTTCTAGAGAAAAGACTTTCATTATCAGCTTCTTTTCGTAGTTTTAATTTTGATTGACTCTTGAACAAAAAAATATTTAGCTTGATTTTTATACTTCGTAGTTTTATACCAATCAGGATGGGAAATTATTAACCAATTAAACGTCACTGATTTTACCTTAAGGACACCAGCCAAGTACAATCATCAGTGCCATAAGAAACTCATTTATGCACAATATTTTTTGTCATTTTTACTTGTCTAAAAGTTAATAATGTAGTTTAGGATTGAAAAGAAACTAACAGGTCTAACTTTCTTTCTAAATTGTTATATATATTTTTAAGATTCACTAGTAAAACCACCTAGTAGCTAGAACTAGTAACAAGATGTGGCTGGTTGATTTTCCATTTTCAAACATTTGCGTATAACAATGTTAGGCCAAGTATTTTAGGTTTTAAATGATGGTAAATTCATATGTATAACAGGCCCAATGAACTGCAAATACCACACACCACACGTTAAATGTAATGTTTTTATTGGATTCAACTTCCACACGCTGCATGTTAGTGGAATGTGGAGACTTCACTCACCCCAGACACTTCCTCCAGGTCTACTAACTGGAGGTTCCAGGCATTGCCCCCTGTGCACAGGAGCAGAGCGGGCCGTAGCGTAATCCCATAAAAGAGTTAAAGGTTATAATCCTTTTGTAATTATGACTCCCTTTGATGGATAATATCTGGAGAGAGAACCATGGTTTTACTGCAGTGGTGATTTAATGAAGAAACGTTGGGAGGAAAAGTTACTTTCACCTAAAAAAGTTTCACAGGATTCTGATTCACTCACATTGGTATAATATGGCAACAATTGGATTGTTTACTGCTGCGTATGTCACTTCCTGTGCGTATGTACAATAAGGAAGTGAAAATAAAACCTCACAAAATATGTCAAACCAGGAAAACTAGGCAAAAATTTGAGCAAAATCTTTAGTATAATTGTGTTTTGGTGAAAATTGTGTCGAATGTGTCAGATGCACTTCAAAGTTGAGCTAAATGTTTAGCTACTAGCTTATTAGCAACCGCTGTTTCCGGTTGGAGCCTCCCTTGGAGAATACAAACGATGCATTTCTTGTTTGCTAAGATCTAGTTTGTTACAGTATGAAGGGTGTTAAATGTAGCACAGTGGCAGAGGTGAGATTAATATAAAAATATTTTAAAAAAACGTGGTAATAACTAGGAAGAGAGTCATTCTGCATTAAAGGTACACTGCCTAACATTCCCCCAATAAATATATAAATATTATTATTATTATGCGGCTCCTCTGCTAAGACCTGACTGTAACTTTACTGGGAGCGGGGTCGTCTCCAGCTCATCTCCATGGAGAAGTTGAGTGAAGGCAGAAAAATATGACATTTACATCGGTTTGTCCTCATCTAAATCTATTCTTTGGTCGCTCAAACCCACCTAATCCATCCTCGCTCTGCTCCTGTCCAAGCCTGATGATCAAAAATATATGAAACAGCCCTGGTGTTTCTACAGGTTTTATTTTGTGCCTTTTGACTGTTCCCCCTCACACACACACACAAACACACACACACACACACACACACACCTGTTTTTAACCCTCGCTGGTGCCTTCTCTCTTGAACACTTTCAGCCAAAGTGAACCGCCTTCGTCAGATCCTTTGTGGATCTATGAGTCGCATCAATATTTCAAATGAAATAGTGTATTATGTGCATGTTTTTTGGATTCAAACTTGGTCTTTTTGGACATTTGTATATGTATCTGTAAATATTATTTTATGGTACACTGTTTGTTTGTGTGGGCTGTTGGGGTTGTTCAGCCTTATTCAAGTCTATGGCAATCCATTGTTTTAGTACATACTATATATATATATATATAAATTTATTGTGCTTTAGATTTATGCTCTTGCTGTATGACAGTGTTTTACTTTATTTTAAGATGCAAAAAATGAATATGTAGATAAGTTAAAATGACGAAAAATAAGAATATTTTGAAGTAAAAAATCAGGGGTTTTTTGCCATTAAAATGAGAAAAAGCATTTATTTTCCCTATTTCAAGTAAATTGAGATTAACTTTTAAGTGCGATGCGATGTTTTTTCTTAATTTATGAGCAAAAACGGACTGATTTTTTTTTACTTAACTAAAATCAATTGCAAATATACTCATTTTGAGGAGGTTTGACTTATTTCTAGATCACTTTTTGCAGTGTATGTTTGTAGAATTATCGGTAGCACTTTAAATCACGGCAATGTAATAACACAGATTGAATAGGATGGAAAAAAACATGGTAATTAAATTGTAATCAAAGCGAAGCGTAATTGGAATCTAAATGAAAACTGTAGAATACATAGATTTACCCCGAAACGGACAGAAGTGAAAGGTTTTTGGACTGAAAATTATTTGTCAGCCTTTTCAACAAAATTGTATTCACATTCATGTTTTTCAAAGAATAAAAATCAGCACCATCATAATTTTTATATTATAATTCTCATCCTATTCCCATGTTATTATTGTGCATAAAAGATGAAGTGCGACCTATTTATCTATCTATCAGTTTACTATTAGTATCTACGCAGTTGATTTTGTGCTGTAGTAGCGTTTCTTTGGGCTTCTCTGACCAAAATTCACTTGATGTCAAAGTATTTCTCACACACAGTGCCATATACTACAGTACAGCAGGGGTATAGGCAAGTTGACCTTGTGGGGTTGACTGGGGGGAACGATTTTTCTTCCTCTTCAAAGGACCTGGGGCCAAACGTCTTAATCATGGCCAAAAGTAAAGCGCTAGTGCTGTGCATCATGGGGTTTTAGGGAACATTTCTAAAAGAATCTGAGGAATTCTCAGTATTTTCAATGAAAGTTCTACACTGGAAAAAATAACGGTCTTCAGAGGAATGACTTTAAAAAGTGCTTGAATTAATTGATTTTGAGTGAGCTTGGACTTCCGACTGCCAAGCATTATTTTTCCTATAAAAAGAATATTTCACTTCATACCCCTCATCTTGCTAAAATGATTGAGCAGTTATGCATATGTTTTTAGTACACTGATATTAAGCAGTTACTGAATGCTACTTTTAACCAAAGCAAGTTATACCTCTATGGACGCAAAGCACCTCAAATAAATCGAAACAAATCTCAAATCCAAGCAAACTATCCACCCAAAAACCAATAATACGTCATTTGTGAGCGTTTTCTAATTTATAATATTGGACCTTTGTCGGATCTGATGACTCCGGTCCAACAGGAGAAATAAACTAAGAACCAAGGCACTCCTCCCACATTGTAATTCTCCATTTACATATTTAAAAAAGCCTTTATTGTACTGGGCTCATGTATATTAAAATCTTTTAAAACATGTTGCTGGTTTCGTCCATGCGTATCTGCTCCAACAAGCCTTTTTCAAGAAGTGAGGACCAGCAACTACGTCTCCTCTGCTATAGACCCATTCACTGTTGGTAAACACAGGCGGCTGCGCACGCATCAGGGCAACGGAAGTATAGTGATTGTCAAGCTACGCAGGTTCATTATCAGCTAAAGATCGCGAAGCTTACTTTAAAATGAACGAATGGCAAGCGGCTCCCAGATCCCTGTACAATTACTGAATGATGTTAGTAAACTTAAGTCCATATTTCGGTTCGAACGGCCGTAAACACAACAACCTGACATTTTGAAGCCGATAGTCAAGCTTAACTTATCGTTCTGCTTCCTCGCCTCGTGTAAACAATGCTGGGTGCACAATCCGACACGGTATTTCCGTTGCCACGATGCGCACGCAGCTTCTTGATGACGTAGGCTGTGATTGGGTCTATAGAGGAGTGATTAGAAACTCAGGACACCTGGCGTGATTAGGAACTCAGAACATCTGGTGACCCGCACAATTGAGTGAGGACTCGCCCTGCGTCACTAGAGCGAGCCTCTGATTGGTCGCCGCGCCGCGTCTAGCTCCAAATGTTCAACATTTCCAACTTCGGCGTCAAGCGCTCGGAAAAGCTTGTGACGCGCGGCAAACACTTCAAACGCGAGAAAAGCTTCACACGTAATTAAGAGTCCAGGACCAATGTCAAAGTTGTTTGCCCAGGACCGATGTTACAACCAGCCAATCAGGGGTCAGTTTTGCTAGATAAGGGGAGGGACAGTCTG
>OMNZ01097184.1:17259-30023 GCA_900303255.1 Lesueurigobius sanzi | reverse complement strand
ATGGAAATCTGATAATATTTGGAGAAGTTGTGGCTTTTGAAGGTAGACCCTTTGGAATAGATAATCCTGAGCTAAGCCCTTTCTTTGCTGGCTTGTTTTACAATGGTCCTCATTTACATCTCATTTCCATTGTCCATTTTGTCATTGGCTGAAGCGACTGTCAATCAAGCAGTTGGCGGTGACGTGTGCGGTGACGTGGTCATGTGGCGCAGTTAAAAAAAAAAAGTTTGTTTTTCGATGCTGAAATGACGGCGGACAATCTGAAGTACAACATTTCTATCATTTGTGATACTTGGTGCCACTTTCATATGGACTACGTTTGTGAAAAAAGGGGTAAACATCCCAGGAGACTCCATAGACATGGGCCGGGATTTGCTGCTGATCTAGGCTGGACCACAGGCATCTTGTCTGGGCAAGAACACAGCAGGATCGCACACAAAGACTCGGAGGCTCCAAAGAAAAAGCAGTTGGTGGCAAAGACAGAAAGGGACATATTGGGACTTCTAAGGGAGAATTCTTCAGATGAAGACACCGCAAAGTAAGCAATTTAAGCTTTTTACTAGGAGAATACTCGAAAATGACACGTGAATGGCCAGTATTTAAATGAACTGTGCCGCGGCACACGCCTCCTGAATATCCTGAAAATACACCCCGTTTTCAAACAGAAAATGTACGCTTTTAAAGATACCAATACTGTAATCTGAAACAGAGGCTTCTCCGTGATCTCAACTAACAGGTTCTGCAAAAAAAGCGAAAATCACTCATTTTCAAAAAAAATTACTTATTTGCTGTTTTGCAATGTTGCGATGTTGTGCTGCGACTTGAGCTCAGAAAACTTATGCCCCGTCACATTTTACATTGTATATTAGATCAGAGTTTTGTACATAGGAATTAGTTTTACTTTGTATCAGTATTTTTTGCAGGCGAGCAGCATGTGAGATAATGGCTTTGGTAAAGTCTCAAAACATTTGAATGTATTGGATCGATCTCATAATTCAAGCTCAAATATTACTTGGTTTTGGTTTGAATCCAAAATCACAGTATCACCCATCCCTAATAAATACAATGTTCAGCAGTCATTTTTATATTCAAGGTCACTATCTTAATGTTTTAATAATGCTACAAAATAAATGCTGCTTGTTCCGTCAGAAGTGCACCTTTTTGTTGGTTGAACAACTTGGTTAAACTTTCCTGGTTAAATAAAGGTCAAATAAAATAAAATAAATATGTGTGTTTTTTTTTTTTAGAACTCAACAAATAATGGCCCCATCCTTTGTTCTCCTTTTGTTTTTAGTCAAAACAAGCAGTTCATCTAATTTTAGTCCGAAACTGACCATGGTTTTCTGAAGTCGCAGCGGGAGATGGCAGCCATCTTAATCTCCCCTGCTCCCCTCTGTAAGGTTTTCTCTTCATCACTTGACCGACGTCCACTCCTGCCTTTCACCGTGACACACATGTGCACTCCAAATGCCTGCTTCGGCGGGAGACTCAGGCATGTCGGCATCTTCGCACGCCCTCACCCAATCTCTCTCTTTCTATCTTTCTCCCCATGTGGCCTTAGCTCCGGTGCTTCTTCTGACAGTCTGGCCAGCACACTCCATGACCCTCGCATCCTGATCTCACCGCGAGCAGTCTGTTCAGACACCGGGAGATTCAAATTGTTTTCTCCCTTCTCTCTTTCTTGTGTTATTTTCTAACCCTGGCATTCTGTTTACTGTAGGATTATCGCTTTTGTATGTTTCAAATTTGACAGATGCTTCATTCAAGTCCCTGGTGTGGCGGCTGCCCGATAAGGCCGATATGGGTTCCTAATCTTTTTTTCCCTCCCTAAATCCCGTTTCCAAATCAGCTTTTTCTCTCCCAGCCCCGATCATTCCTAGCAGTAAGATTAGAGTGTTTTCTAGCACAACTCTTTGGCTTTTTGGCTGGAACACTGCTGGTAGGACTGCTAATGAACGGAAGCTGCGCCTTTGACAGCTGTTGCTTCTGACGCAAAGGTTCCCGTATATAAAGGCCTCAATCAAACTCCACTCTGCCAGCTCGTCTACCCGGTAACGTGGGCGTATAGGAGAATCGCACATCCGCAGCGGTGCTAAAAATAATTGGACAGACTGGTAAATATCACTCACAGAAGCGAGCCCAGTTTGATCTCACAATGTTTCCAGAAGGGTTTTTTGGAGATGGAGCTTTAACATTGAAATATACCTTCAAAGCATGCTGCTATGTTTCTTAATAGGGTTGCCTTTTCGGCTCACAGCAGGCTTTGGGATGGTAGCTTGTGCACAGATTCGAGCGGCAGAGCAGGGACCGCAGTTTGCCTGTTGTTTCCTCAGAGGGCTCTTCGAGAGATGCACACCAGATACTGACTGGATTTGGGTTGAGGCGAAGCCAGAGGGGAGCTGGAGGTTTAATGTAATGTGCATACCGGCAGCATTTAGCACAACTTTTACCACTCTCATGTAAAGGGGCACTACTGTAATACTTCTCAGGGTGTGCCTACACTTGAACATCCGAACCGTGCTGGGCTCAGGCTCGATTGGAGAGTCGTTTGTGTCCCCCAAATGGCCCGATAAGTGAAAAGAATCTGTGGTATTGCTGCGGGGATTGCTCAGCGCTGCTTTGGCTCATGTGCAAACTACTTTATGAAGGACAAAAACAAACAAGAGAGCCATGAATGCGTTATACCTGTCTCTTCTCTGCGTTTCCCTCCCTCCGAGTGTGCGTTGGAGAGGGCTGGAGGGAGCATACTGAGCTGTTTCTGACCGTGGTGCGTCTCCGCTACAGGCGTAGTGTGGAGAAAAGTGTCCCACAGGCCGCAGCAGGTCTGAACGAATAGGCAATTTAACGGAAATAATAATCAGCAGCCGCTCAAGCCATAAAACCGTACAGATGCAAGAAAAGGGAGGACAGGCTGCTTCACCTGGACAAGGCTTAAAATCCAGATCTGAGCATAATGTCAACACGAGGCGCCATATGTCGGGCCAAAGCGTGAGCATGTTTAATGTAGAGAGGTAGAAATAAAGGCCCACGAACATAGAATACAAGTCTGCTTCGAGCCCCGTCCGGGATTCGCACTCTGCTGTATGTATTTTTGACTAATCGATACACAACAGGCTTCATATGATCATCGCTGCACTCTCTTCATCCATTAGGAGGTCACTTTCTTACCATGACACATGCAGCGGCCCACGTGATGCGCGCATGCATGAGCAACCACGCTCAGTCTGGCCTTCAGAAGGACCTGGAAATGGAATCAGCATCAGCCTGTTGTTTCTAATGATGACTCAAATGTCATTTTATGCTTGGTGTTGTCTGCTTTGTAGTTTTTGTTTTAGTTATGTTTTTATATGTCTTGGGTTAGCAGCAAATGCCTCTTGGACTCCCTTGAAAGAGATGTCAATGGGACTTTATCCATCCATCCATCTTCTTCCACTTATAAATCCGTTACAGGGTCGCGGGGGTAGCAGTCCAAGCTGCCCGGCTCACATTGCACCAGGAGGACAGCCTCACGACACTCCTCTGGGTGACGTAACTGGTCTTGATGGTCTCATCATAAGGAGCTTCTGAACCGCTCTTGGTCTGACCCGTCACCTAGGACCTGTTTGCCATGGGAGACCCTACCAGGAGCATAATGCCCCAGACAACATAGCTCCTAGGATCATTCAGGTGCTCAAATCCCTCCACCACGATAAGGTGGCGGTGCGAGGAGGGGTCAGTGGGACTTTTATAATGGTTAAATGAAACTTAACTTTATTTTTCAAGGGAGAGCTGACCAATTAAGAGGCACTAGTGAGATACAAACACAATTAAATCAAATGATTTCCCCTCGAAAGAAACAAGAATAGCATTCTTCGGTTAAGCTGTTGGTTGGTACAGATAGTAATAACGACTCACCTGATGTTTCACTTTTAAAAATATAGCCTAACTCAACTCAGTTTGATAGTACATTTTTGTTTTTGTACAACTGCCCTGGTTTCTAGAGCACACCGAAGTGGCTTTATGCCTTTAAGTAGAATACAGGAACCTTGATTGTAACTTGTTTTTGCTTACTATCATTTGTAACAGGTTCAGATGTAGTTGTCCCACATGATTTAACCAAGAAGTCGAATGCCACATGGGCTAATTCAGGGAGCAGTACCATGTGGTGCCTTCAGGGAGATCTTACCAAGATCTAGGTCCAGACAACCTGGAGGTCAAAGATTATTCTTGCTTTGAATACAGTTCTGTCAAAATAGAAATATATTCAATCTGAAGTCTACAATTTGCCGTTTCTCTGCAGGGGGTCAATAACAAGCCTGGATAAAAGAGCAGATTGCACTTGGTATGAAACCAAATTAAATATGCAAATGCTGAATATGTAGTGAAGGGAGCAGCCAAAGGGAACACACATTATTACTGTTTAGAGATTTGTGCCAAGTATTAATGATCAAATGGTGGAATGGTTCTTTTCACACTAAGCTTCTTTTCTATATGCTTTATTGGCTCCAAAACCGAGGATCAAATGTGAGCTTGACGTATTTAAGTTGTCTGCAATGTTCACCATTTACATTAATCAAACTGTTGCTTTAAACTTTAGTTATTTTAAACTTTGAAAAGTATCCTCAGATACAGATTGATTTCGAGTAATTCCACCTGTACTATGCTCTTAAGGCACAGTGCACACTGTAGTCCTGTCAGGGCTGTAGCTGGTCTCTAAGTCTAATCTCAAACATACAGGTAGAGCCTTTGTACGATTTGTCAATAAATCCTGCATCTGTTGCTGATGCTCTCTGGTTCTTTGGAGAGCCAGAGAATACACAGAGTGCCAACTCCCCAAAAGAAAATAGACTTTTCAGAGAGCAAGTCTCTGATGAGAGCTACACATCCATACACGTATCATTTGGTTGAATTACAAGCATAACTCACAGCCAAAGGGTGCCTTGACAAGGGATACAGAAATCTGTGGATCTATACAAATCTACAGAGATCTAAAGAAATACGTAAGTCTGAGGCTCACGCCGGAACCTGGGAGATGAGTGTTTCTTATATAAAAAGGCATTTTATGTAGAGCACGTTGAAAATATTTAGTTACAGACTATAAAAAGCTGACAATATTTTACTTTGATTCAAGCTAAATTTTTAGATTCCTGTATGCCTTTACAGATGAAAAAAAAAAAAAAAAAATTAGTCCTTACACTTTTTGGGTGGATTTGTTGTACTTTTTTTCCTTCTTTTTTTTTACTGTGAAACAAGACGATAACACAGAAGAAGAACCAGACGATGGTGGCGCTAAACCCGAAACTACAGTCGAGCAACATGACCATGAGGAAAATGGTGACACTTTAGCTGATATAATGATGCCCATTTAACATTTACATGTAAATACCTGACGGATTTTACATCTGAACACACTCATATAGAAATTCTAAAACGTCAGATCATTGACATTGTTTTTGCTCCGGAAACCAGGCAGAGCAAGCCACAGTTTTTTTTGTTTTGTTTTTTTAAGCTAATTTTAGATTTAAAAATCTGAACAATCCCAAGTTTGGCTGGTGAGGCTTTGGTCCAGTGTTTGGATGTGACTAGACAGTGTTCTCCATACAGTGATATTATGTTTAGAGTTTTCAGTGTAGAGCCTTCTACTACAACGTGTACCTACTAATTTCCATCAGCTCCCTCCCATCCCTGATCGTTCTGGACAGCATGCTCCAAAGAGTAGTACCACTCATTGCCCATAGAACAGAGGTCTCCGTTGTTCTTCAGGCTAAGGCACCTAACACCAACACATTTCGAACCCCCTCATTCATCTTATCTTCTTCTGCGTATTACGATCATGTCCCAATGACTTCGGGTCTCGGTAGAGTGCACCTCAGACCGTCAGATGGAAAACAGACACAATGTATATTTCTTACGTCTCAGCTGCTGAAATATTTTCAATCAACAATACCCTTACATTTTTAACAGCTCTGCACACCTCCAGTTGCGTTCCAGATCTTTTCATGAATCCTATCCGTGTAGTTTGTTACTGTGAATATGTATTTGTCAGAGAAGGATTTTGTGGTGATTCACTTTGCGGAGATATTTGAATGTTGAAAGAGCAAAAAGAAGAATCGATTGGCAAAAGGAATGTTTGAATGGACTGAAAGGGCTTTAGAAACAGCCTATACACCGCTGGAATGATAACAGTCAAGTCTGCGGTTCTGGCAACTTTGATTTTCTGAAGCATTTGTGTCATCTCATTTCCATGGGCATATAGTTACTGTCCTGGGCACCTAACAGCCCATAATAGGTTGGAAAAATGTAATTATTCCTTTCCAAAAAAACCCCCAAAACATTCATTGTTATTATTTTTTTCCTTTTTACAGGTGAAAATGAAAGATTATTGAGGCAGATTATTGGTTAATTTTCCTGCCTCTAAATCTTAAATATCAAGCCTACTTTTAATTATGGGAAATCCTGATCTTAACCAGTCAAGATCAGGATTTTAATTTGATCACGATTCATCTTAGGGCTTACTAAAGGAGGTCTTAAATTACACGTCTGTGGCTGTGGCTGAGGCCTGCTTTAGTAAGGTGGCAAGTACTAATTAAAAATAGCATCATTTTATGGCGTGTTTCACTGGATGTAACATTAGAAGCTGTTTATATTAATCGTGGCGTGAATCTTATATGTAATTAACTTTAAGAGACACAAACTATCCCTTTTGCACATGAACAAACTCTCAGTAAAACAGGCCCTTTGCATCTTCACTGTGCTTTTCACCGGTTACTATCTGCTGCTTCTGATCGTTCACACTTAAATCGGGTTGTCAATCACTGCATGATGCGCTGCCAGAGCGACCAGTTGGAGGAGTGACTGGGGGAAAGTGTTGTGATAGAGCATAAAGCTGCAGTCAATAGAAAAGCATTGGATCACAATGAGGAAATCTTTCCAAATTGACAGATTGTCACAAAAAAACGGATCACAATCTGATTTGTGTCATATTGCAGCACTACTTTCATAATCTTTAACTTTTCCCCCAAACAAGTTACAATTTATTATTATCGCGTAGTATTATTGTTGGATGCCTTTACTTTTTTATTATGTGACACAAATCATCATATGGGTATACAGTGGAACATGATTTGCTATTTCCTGCTACCTTAAATTGGACTCTGATTTACACTGATGCATCTTTTGCACCTGCAAATTGTCCATTTACTTCAGCCATTGGGGAAATAAAAGTGCAGTTCTCATATTCTAATGACAAAAAAAACCAAACAAAACAGAAAAATCATATTACCCCAAAGTTTTGGTCATCACAATTTGATTTACACATAGCTCTGTAAAATGTTCCAGCAAACAACGTACATCATTATAAGAAAGACTTTGTCCTATTTGCGCAGAGTAATTTACATATTTGCATAGTTAGTGCTGGCACAGATGGTGACTGTGCTTTGCTGCTCGATCTTATATATATATAAATATATAGGGTGACTAGATTTCCCAACTTTTAAACTGGGACACCATTAAGAAATTTGTCACACGGGAACAATTGTTTTAACATCTTATGGCAACAGTCAGCTTTGAGGAGATGCACTTGAGATTTTTAATGGTTAATGGTGATGGTTAATACTTTCTAAATGACATTGACACAGTCAAGCCAAAAGTGTCACTATGAGGGTCACATTGACTAAAAACCAGGACAGGGGATGACTCTGACGCCAGTATTCTGTGGAACTTCCAAATACAGATTGACAGTTATGGCTAACCAACTGGACAGAAAGCAGAAGAAAGTTGTTGTGACATAGCAATATCATGTGATGGAGAAACTAGAGAAAATCCAGGGGCTTAGAGAGGAGCTGGAGAAGATCTGGAGGGTGTAGGCATCAGTGGTGCCCTTGGTTATTGAAGCACTCGGGGCAGTAACCCCCAAACAGGAGGAGTAGCTCCTGCAGATCCTAGGAAAAATCAGTTCGAGGAACCCTCAATTAAGCTCCCAGGCCGACGGTAGAGGACCCGAGCTCGGAGAGATGAGAGACTGCCTGCAGGGGGAGAGATGGGGATTTGTTTTATATAAAAGGATGAAATGTTGGTGCGGGCGTTGTACCCTTTCTACCAGTGAACATCCACCGCCACATTCAGACAATCAATTTGAGGTCCCTTTGTTCCCCACATCAACACTAACCCGAGCACCAGCCCTATACCCTTAACCCAAATCCCGGAAATTACAGAACAAGGCTGACCCCCGCTAAACCAGTCCAAACTAAATCTGGACTGATCCACACTTACAAACTGCTCAAACCCAGTCTGAATCTGTCCAAACAAAACTGGGCAATTGCATATAGACATGTCATCGCCATATTGATCAAAACACACTTTCTGTTCCTGGTGGGCAATACACAAATTTAGCCATCATGATTATGCCATTGGGCTGCGTTTCACAATTTCACATTTGGGCATAAATACTGTAACCATTCCATCTCAGCCACTACAGTTCTCCACTTGGACCAGTTATATGGCAAACCACTGATCGTTTGGCAACATACACACAAAAGAGCTGAGGAGTAATGGGGAGGCTCTCATCCATTCACATCCGTCGCTGTTACAATTGCCTTTGTCGAATGCACTCTACAGTATTCCTTTTTGCTAGTTTCTCCACGGCAAGAACGTGTGCACAATATGTTCAACTGCAGCCATATATCCCGCCCACACACAGCTGCCACGTTAAAGAGAAAATCTGCATGGTTCACTTGTCAACTGGCTTTATGATGTACACAATTGTAATTTCGTAACCCATAAGATATACACAGACATGCTTGATCACCGTATCAATCTGGACTAGGGCTTCGACACGTTATGTTCCATTCACATATTGTAATTTCTTTCCCAGTAAATTGTGCCAAAACAAGACTTCAAAAAAACTAAAATGGAACTTTTGCGCATTGAAGATACCTGAAAACTTTTAAGCTGAGTTTGCAAAAATGTGTCGATCTCAGTCAAATGGAAAACTTTTAGTCACAATTTCATACACATTTTGCTTGCAAGGTCACCATTTTTAATATACATGTAATGTATGTAATGGGCTGAACAAGAAATACATGCGTCCATTTTTAAATACTTTTATTTTTTTTTACTCCATGCTGTAGCTGTATCAAAATACATTCTAGTGCTAAATATTGACGTGCTTAGCTAGTATAGACCTTTGAAAATACTGTATTAAAGTACTTGATTCATATACTGTATAATATTGAGGATTTTGTGATATGTTGTGGCTCTTTGCATCAACAAATATTGCAATACGATATTGTTATAATATATTATGCAGCTCTAATCTCGAATAAAATACAAACATTCCCATATGCTTGGTTCACACAGCAGGAATTTCAGCCCCGATTCTCCCCTTCCGACAATCGCAAGAACGCCCCGATTATCATAAGATAATCTTATGAGATATTCCTCATTGGCGTGTCAGAACGCAGAAACATCCTATAACAACATAAACATTGGGTCTAAAATTATAATTCTGAAATTGAAAGTTTATTTCAATGGTAATTAATCTGTGTTGTACCTGTATGTAACCACATTTCTATGAGAGAAAACAACTCACCTCCAGATCATAATGTAGCAACCAGCAAGTACAGTCCAGGCTCGCGCTGTCTCCTCTCCTTTAACCAACACCTTTTCTTTTTATATACTTTTGTTCTGTTTAAAACAAACTTCAAACCATCGCTGCTGCATCTTCTACGTCTGCCCTGTTTACTCTAAAGTCACGTTTGATCTCGAGAGGTTTTGTGAGATTTCCCGTTGACATGGGAAAAGTTTGCGAGTGAAATCTGTTCATGTGTGATGTGTTGAAGTTGCCGTGTGGCTGCACCACACACTGTACGACCAAACGTGTTATAGCCACGTTGTTTTATCGCCATGTGTGGGCTCTCTTTGGAAAATCAGCCGACAATTTTTAAATCTTGCCGTGTGAACCAGGCTTTAGTTGTCATTATGCATGGAGACAGCATTTTTAAAAATCCTTAAATACATGATTAACAGCTTACATTTCTCTTTTTTAATTATCGCCAAGTGGTGCGCATTTCTACCTTGTACACAAAACCTGATGCGGCAACACAGAAAGTAAATTCGCCACAGTTCCTCCAGGAAAATCTACAGCTGGAGGTGAAGTTAAATCTCTCCTCTCAGTGGCACTTGTGATTACTTGTTAAAGACAAAGACTCACATTTTTATGCTGACTCCACACTTTGCCACTGTCTATATTTCCTCTTCCACTTTACCCACTTGTCTCCTTTTTAACAATCTATCACTTTTACTCGGTGCCAATCTCAACCCCCCCCTTCCCCGGTCCCACGACGATGCCACCGCCCCCCCCCCCCCCCCCCAGCGCCTGGCTCCGCTCCCTGCTGCGCTGCGCGGCTTTCTCCCTGCAACATTTGTCTCTCATTTGGAGTGAAGAGGAAATGCCTCCCCGTGGGCGCACAAGTGGCCCATCCTGAGGCCCGGCCTGAGATTGATGCCTGTGATCCAGCGGCGCTGATTTACTCCCCGCGCCCACAGGGGAGCCGCAGATTACACCAGGCTCGGCTGGAGAGGACAAGAACCATCAAGCACAAGAAGAACAGCGAAGGAGAGGCAAGAAAGTGAAAGTTATAAGAGAGAGAGAGAGAGAGAGAGAGAGAGAGAGAGAGAGAGATGGATGTGGTGTGGTCGAGCGAGCCCTGTGGGTCTGTTATTAGCACTCCATCTTCCTGCTCGAAACCCAGGCTTCCATCACAACTCACGCTAATTGTGTTGCTGGCACTCAGATAATCACCATTTAGTGCTAAGTAGTAAACATATACGCTGACTGGACTGATTAGAAACTAAATAATATTGAGAGTTAGGGCTGTGACTTCTCCAGCTGCATGATAATTACATCGCAACAAAAGGTGCAACAGTTGTATAGTAAAATATCTGCTTTGTTTGTTATTTTGGTCAAAACAATTTTACAAAACAATTTATTTTATACTGTATATATAGAGCTATATACTGGACTATTCTGTCTAATTAAATTATGTTAATAAGCAATCATGTTTCTTTAAAAAATATAATCAATAATAAAGTGCTAACTTAATGTTGCATGGAAATTGTAATGCACGTTGTTTGTTTTTCCTGTGCTTTACCTTGTTGTTGAAGTGCTATTAACAATTGATATGTTCTGTGTAAGTACAAATTGCAATACATTTATTGAGAATGGACCATAGATATACCGGAGATAGACATTGGCCACTTCCTCCTAGTTCTGGGAAATGTACCACATCGTGTTCCTAAAAAGGGCAAAAAGGCGGGAAGCTCCGCCCTCGCAGGACAGGCAGAGCAGCAACAAGCCTCCACAGTTGTCCCCGGCCTGTCGATCAAAACTGGCTAAAATGTGCCCCGTCGCTGGCACCAGGGACACAAGTCGGCAGCACAACACTCGCGTAAATGAAGAAACAAATTATTTTTATTCAGAATGAGTGATTTTTTTTTTTTTTTTGCAGAATCTGTTAGTTGAGATCACAGAGAAACCTCATGTTTCAGATAACAGTATTAGTAGCTTTAAAAGCATACATTTTGTGTCTGAAAATCAGGTGTATTTTCAGGATATTCAGTGGGCGTGTGCAGTTCATTTCAATACTGGCTATTAAAAAGCTTAAATTGCTTACTTTGTGTTGTCTTCTCCCTTAGAAGTCCTAATACTTCCCTTTCTGTCGTTGCCACAAGCTGATGTTTCTTTAGCGAGCTGCGGGAGCCTCCGAGTCTTTGTGTGCGATCTTGCCCAAGCAAGATGCTCCTGCTCCACGAACGTCTACTCCAATGCCCATGTCTATGGAGTCTCCTGCGATGTTTATCTCCCAAACGTGGTCCATATGAATGCCATTTGAGCATAGAAACTTTTTTATTTTATTTATTTTTTAAATACGCGCTACGTCAACGCCCCACGTGACCGCCAACTGCTTGACTGGCAGTCGCTTAGGCCAATGAGAAAGTGGACAACGGAAATGAGATTTAAATGAGCACCATTGTCTCAAACAAGCCAACTAATAGAAGCCTTATCTCAGGTTTACCTTTCCCAAAGTGCCTACATTCAAATGGCCACAATTTCTCCAAATATTATCAGATTTCCATGTGTTACATGTTGTTGGAAAGCTTGGAGTCTACACTTTCAGAATCTGTGAATAACTCTAAATGCCCCAGACTAGTTCCGGTGACTGGTCACATGTACAAAACAGCGTGGTTAAAAATATAATGCCCCCCTCAGTGTTGTCACAGGAAAACAAGACAGCTTTAAAAAATATATTTGAAGGAGCCAGGCGTTTAAGCTGTTTTTGACACGTGTTAAAGTCCCCACAGGATTCCATGTTCTGACATTCTTTCTGGAGTCCCAATATGTAATGTCAGCACCCTGCCATGAGGGTAAAAAGAAGCATCATCCTCACCCATTGGAATGGACTCTAGGAAGAATAGTCTCTGCTTTGGTAAAGATAATGGGGATCCTTAAGTATAGAAATATTTCACTTTTTACGAACAGTAATTCCTGAACAGGTGGATGACAAAAACAACCCCCCCCCCCCACACACACACACCCACAAGCTGAACGCAACAGGAGCGATCGCTGCCGTTTTAGTCCACAATTATAACAGATATTTTGGTGAATGGTCGGCAAACGGCTGATGCTTTCAGACGTGCAGCGTAGTTTAGTTCAGTCACAGATCTGTTACAGGGCGAGGGAAGCTCTGTTTGTGAACAATGTTATGCCTGTCATAGAACTATTATAA
>OMNZ01097184.1:0-17239 GCA_900303255.1 Lesueurigobius sanzi | reverse complement strand
GGGTAAAAAGAAGCATCATCCTCACCCATTGGAATGGACCCTAGGAAGAATAGTCTCTGCTTTGGTAAAGAATAATGGGGATCCTTAAGTATAGAAATATTTCACTTTTTACAAACAGTAATTCCTGAACAGGTGGATGACAAAAACTGGATAGCAAGTCACGGACCACCAGCACTGGTTGAAAACCCCTGATCCACATGAACAAAGCACAGACCTGTTCCTTTGGCAGTGAATTCATTTTGATTTAGGTGTTATGAGTCAGCAAAAATGTCAACAGATTTTAGTCATAACTTTAGTATAAATATCTACTTTTACTTTAGTCTATGCCTCTTTGACTAAAATTATACAACATATTATAGTCCACTTGGTTTAAGCCAGATACCTTTTTCTTCTCCAGTGTAAACATATAATAAAAACATTTATTTACTCATGATTACATTATTATCACATTTATTGGTTTAGACCAGGCTTGGTGGATTTACTGGTAGCCCTTCAGAAAATACAGTAATGTAGTAAGCATGATATACTGTATAAAGCTGGAGTAACCAACGTAATTTCTTGTTGAAGATCGAGTAAACATCTTTCGTCACCATAGGCCTAATTTTTGAGGACAACAATACAATCTAAATCTTTCTAAATATAGTGCATTATCTCAGATCATGGAGTTTAAATCAGCACAATATACTGTACGGCCGTCCACACTGATTCACTAATGATGTAACAATCTGTGTGAATAATTGGGATGTGCAGGAAGTTGTGGAAGCTGAATAATAAGCTTGTGAATCAGCTAAAGTGAATGCTCAAATTCATTTCATTCTCACGGCTTGAATACTGAGCGGATGGGTAGTGTAGCTTTAACTGTTTGGTTGTTTTCTCCTGCTATAATCTACAATGTGTAATTTACACTTCCTCCAACGTCACCTGCATCCTCCCTTCAATAACTGAAAGGATCCTTGCTTGTTATCTAAATATTGATTTTAACATTATCCTTTTGAGGTCATCCATATTCTCCCAACAGGATTGTCCTAAATTTACCTGGTCCAATCATTGGCTCATGGATCCCTCCGCAGCCATCAGCCTTAAATTAAATGGTGTGATTGATCGCAGGTAGGGAAGAATTATATCCTTCTATTACTATGGCCCGGACATTACAGTGCGGCCACAGAATGAAGGGATATGAGCTCATCTGATGGAGAACGCAATAATCAAAGTCGCAGCAAACACACGGGATTATTCTGTGCCTCGGAGTCACCTTGAGATTTACCATTTCGGATTTAGACTGGTGCTCCAAGTGCGGAAAGTGAGCTGTCTGATGTCAAATGAATGTAAATAAATTCCACATTTATGTTGTTGTTTCTTCCAGTGATGTCGTGGGTGTTAAATTTAGATGAATATTTCAATGGCGCATGGCGGTAAAGGACTGCGACAAAAAGCTTTGTTTTGAACCTTTATTGACACTTTAAATCTTACTGTCTGCCAGAGCATAATCTCCATGGGTGCAAAGAAAATGTACTTTTCCCTTTGAGAGTTTTACTCCAGCGAGTTTTATGCACTGAATTTATGGTTTCAGAAAAATAAGGTGACAGCACACCGCCTGCTCGGCCCATTCCACCTTTAACAAGATAGATGCCAACACTGATATAACTCCTGGGAGGCAGGGCGGCTCACTGGTACGCCCATAAACTATATGTGTGCAATGTTGGAGCATCTCCATGTGTTTCAATTAGGAATTTAGAGCAAAGCCCTCACACGGCAAAGACACAACTTTGGTCTTTAATTCAGTAAACACACAGATCCGTAATGGCTCTGGTGACCTTTTGAGAGGCGTCCGTTGGTTTATCTGGAGCTTAGGGGGCATTGATTAGATGGCAAAAGGAACAAATGACTTCCTGGGAGTTGCTGCGTGTGGTACTTACAAGGCAAACAGTCCCTCCCGCAAGCTCCGCTCTACAATAGTTGGCAACACAGAGATGTCCGCTGTGCGTCTTGGAGAGGTGTTGTCCACAGCCTGATCAGATAACGTGGTATTGAGCTGTTTGCACAAGTCCTGGCCTCTGCACACACCGCTTGAGAGGTAAACAAGGATTTAACAAAATGTCAATGTTTATTTGTTTAGGTCAAGTGTACGTGTCCCTGATTCACCAACTAGACTTCAGCAAAGCCTTTAGAGGACACTTATTCACACAGAGAAAGTATTATCCCGTCAAAAATATCCAGTCTTACTTCAAATTGTCACTAAGCCAATTCTCTTCAGAAGCCATTGTGCCTGTTTGAAAGAAGAAATTGTAACAGAAATATATTTGTCACTAGTTATCTTCATTTCATACAATCTGATATTTTATTCCCCATGCACACACATCTGAGTAAACCGAGATTATTTACTTGCACACAATCTGCACAAGCTCAAATAGAGAAGCAAAGATAACCAGCCCGGCCATAATTGAACCACTATTTTTGGAGGATTCCATTGGTCGGCTATTTTAAGGAAGAAATTGAACTGTTTGCAATGGACAATTTTCCAATTTCCATGCTAAATAGGAGAATCCAGACATGAGCGGGAAGGTCACCAAGTACCGCTGAAGTGAATGGCCCATAAGTCCAAATATGCAAGGCACAAAAGATTCCAATGAAGTCTATAATTATTATAATTCAGTCATTACATCTGCAACAAACGGTATTTGTCATGTATTTTTGTTGGTGGTGGTCCGTGCCTCAACCTTGTTTCATCAACAGTGAATATGATGTGGAACAGTCTTGATATTCAGTGATTTTACACTTTAACATTTCACATGTAAAGAATACAGCAAATATGTAATATTGTTGACTGAACTGGTTTAGATGAGTTGAGGACATTTTAACGACTCAGAACCGTCATAACTCCATCTACTGCATTTCCTGTTTACAGTCTCACTAAAATAGACATTTTTCTGGGCTTGGATGAAACTGGGAGCCACTAAGCCCCATGTGCATTCACAAAGTCCTGCCGCTCTTTTGATCTGAGGAAACCATTGTTAAGAAGAGGCAAATTGTGTCTGCAGTCACCCATATGGTTCAATTCTCTATGTGCTTTTTGACCAAAATACACACCTAATATACACCTCTCTTAACCCTACCAGGTCTCGGGCCATTTTTTATTATTATTACTTTCTCATTCTCCATGTATTTGCATTTTTGAGGAAAAAATACAACAAAATGTTTGTCCTAAATGTTACCCCATAGATTTGCTAATTTTTTGACACAAATGTTACTCCATACTTTTGCCTCCATGTTCTATGTAAACAGAAAACAAGATGGCAGCTGATCAGTGACACATTTTCAGGAAGAAATAGTCAACCTTTCAGACAAAAAAAAACAAGTTTTTAATCTAGTACAGAGTCAGCAGTTTTAGCTAATGCTAACTTAGCACTTTTTGACACAAATTTGGCTCATATGGCAGGGAGACCTACCATCTTTTCTCTCTAGCAATAATTTTGACCTTGATCAAAAGTATGGTTAGTGGCTAACTACACATTCATACAGGCCGCTCATATTCATCACAGTAATATACAGCAAAAGTTTTATATGGACAATCTTCAAATTTAAATATTTGCACTGTTCGCCTGCAGAGTATCTCGTTCCCATTGTAACAACATTACCTTGTACAGTGCTTTAAGTGTTATCTCTTCACCAAATGTGCAATTCTATGTAATTAAAAACACTCATCTTTAGTGACAGCCCAATCATCATTAAGAGTACAAGGAGTTTCCCAAAGCTAATGCAAAAGATCGGCAGTGAACATTTGCTTCTATTATGGTCCTCATATCTTAGTATGCAAGTCTCCCCCAGTTGCCCCGCTCGCACATTAATGGACTTCTTGACATGCTGCGGTTTAGGCTGCTTATCCACTTTTTAATCTGCCTCAACTCGCCCCGAGTTTATGGAGTAAAGAAAATCAAATAAACAGATGGCAATCTCGAAGTAAATTAGAACACCCTCTTTCAAGTACTAAGCACGGCATTATCCATCACACGTTTGCATTTCATATTCATGTTTTATGAGGCAAAATGTCATTGGCTGCGATCTATTATAGGAACATAGATTTAATTTGAACGACAAGGTTATAATTGTGTTTTGTCACAGAAATGCTGATCGAGTTACATCCGTGTTGGTAGAAAATGTTTGTGTGGCGTGGCTCCACAGTCAGCGGTTGTTTGCTGTTTTTTCTTCCGCTCGCCTGTAGAGCAAATATCAGGAGGTCCCAGCTGAGAAGGCATTATGGGCTGTTGACTTGAGTGGCTCCAGGGACCCACTACCATAATCGGCGTCTGTTCTTAGGTGTGTTGTACAGGTGGCTGTGCACACGGGGAAGGCTGCATAGGGAATTTGGCTAATTAAGCACGGTAAACAGCAGATAACTACAAACCATCCTGGTGGGAATGAAAATGAGTTGAACTCCCAGACACCATCACCTCAAACAACATTAAAGCAGACTTTGTTGTGGTCGGTTAAAAAATATACATTAGTGCCTTGGAGAGAAGAGTCCCAGGGATATTCACTGTTAGCGAGTTGATAGAAGAGAATGTGTTGCTTGGTGAGCAATAATGGCATGCGCTAATATACAAGATGAGGAGCTGCTAATTGGTACAAATCTCTCTCTAATGATCTTGAATCACACAGGTGTGTATTTGAATGGGAAATAACAATATCGGTGAGAAGGTACAACTAAAATGTTTGATTTTCTAGAGAATGATACACAACACAGAATGTACAGCACATTGATCGGCTCATAGAATAAGGTTAAAAAGGATGGGGGAAAATAAGTTGGTCCCTGAGTCTTACACCTGTTCACAAAGTCCATGATGACCAACCAGTACTCCAGCTTGTCCCCCTGCAGAGGACACACCAGCCACAATGGCTGTCATCAGAGAACTTCTGGAGATGACAGCTGTCCGTGTTGCAGGTGAAGTCTGAGGTGTAGTTGGTGAAGAGAAAAGGTGATAGTACAGACCCCTGGGGCGCCCCTGTGCTGCAGATGACCACCTCAGACTCACAGCTGCGCAGCCGCACATACTGTGGTCGGTCTGTGTAGTCGATGGTCCAGGCAGCAAGGTGTTCATCCACTCCCACATCCTCAGCTTCCCCCGCAGCAGCGCCGGTCCAATGGTGTTGAAGAAGTCAAAGATCATGACTCTCACAGCGCTCCTGGCGGTCTCCAGGTGGATGGGGCTCACCACAGAGCGGAGGTGGGTGAGGATGAGCTTCTCCATGGTCTTCATCAGGTGGGAGGTCAGGGCGACTAGTCTGTAGTGGGCCGGTTCTTAGCGTGCAGTATTTTAGGAACCGGGACCACGCAGGAGGTCCTCCACAGGACAGGAACCTTCCCCAGGCTGAGGCTCAGGACCCCACAGAGCTGGTCTGCACAGGTCCTCAACAGCCTGAGACTATGCCCCATCTGGACTGCATCTACACCTCTCTGGACTGCTTTGAGATGGACCTTTCCTCCTTAGGTCATTCAGATTATCATAACTGCACATATGCTGTACACACTGTATTGATATATACTATCTTAATGACATCACATGCAATTCATATTCTGCTCAAGCATAACACTTAGGGTGACCAGAAATCCCCGTCCCAGTTTGAGCCCTCTGCACCATGTCCCTGTGGATTTCCACAAAACCATTGATGTGTCCCAGTTTTTCACAAGCTCTGTTACAGAATTTTTTTAAACACTACAGTTTTCATAGCATATTAACCAATAAAAAGCTCAATCATCATTCAAACTGTATCTCAGATTGTCAAAGAGCGGGTTGCTATCTCCATGTTGCGTTTGTTTGGGTGCTCCATTTTTCCTTATCACTAATAATATCTACAACATGGTTCTCTCTAGACTTCCCTCTGGTTTTAGATTCTAAATCTCAGTGGGGCTTTCCTGGTTAAATAAATTAAAAAGATCAGTATTTTTCTTCCCAAACTCTGGAGACTGAGAACTTCTCTCAAGAGAATCCCCCCCCCCCCAAACGGTTTACTTTTTCTGCTTCAAAAGCGTGAGATAATCATTGTTATTTACACAAAACTGCCAAATCACAACACTATGCCATTGGTCTAAAATTGTATAGATTCACTTATGAAACATAAAACAGTGCAAATGTGGACCATGTCTATAGAGACCAGTCCAAAGTGAAGTTGACCCCTTGATACTCTTACTGCCCTGCTCCAGACCACTGTGAATGTGTGCAGCAGCCTGTGAAATAGAAGCCACTGATGGACTGCTCTCACTTTCAAAGAACAGTCCTCCCAAGCCTCCCGCGCCCCATTCATCCGCATAATGAAAGCTATAAAATATGACAATTTCTCTTTCACTCAGGTTAAACTTGTACATAATTGCATTAAACCAATCATATTCCTGGCTTACCTACTGTCTTTCCTCGTCTCTGTCCCTGATGGTTTGTGTCTGGAAACTGATGCATTGGTTCATATTGTGCCGGTATTAAGAAGACCTAGGTCTCTTCTGGAGTCACCGTGACCCAAATATGAACATATGTGAACAAATATGTGGGGGTCGTCTGTGTGGCGTTTGCTTGCACATTGTGGAGTATAGAACGTAGTCTTAGCATATCCCGATGAGCGGTCATATATTGGGAAGGGGATGGCTTAGATCCCATGCCTTTGTAATAAGGAAGGTCTTATGCAAAATCGACTTTTTTTTAAAACGTTTTACCATGTTACAATGTTCCCTCTGAAGTGGCGTTCAAGACCAAATGGGCTCATTTGAACAGCTCTTTAATGGTTCCTTGAATGGTTCAAAATGGATCTCAATTGTGAAAAGAGACAGATGTTTTTCTCAGTCGATCTTACACTGATTTACCCTGAATGAACTGAAGCATCAGCAAAACAGCAGAGCAAGTGAACACTTTTTGCACAAAAAATTATTTGGCAGACAGTTTAAGCTTCTTTTACTGTATGTGAACAACGTTGTGTGCCATGAAAAATCACTCCTCAAACCTCATCTTAGTGGAGGGATTTGAGCACCCGAATGAAACTAGGAGCTCTGTTGTCTGGGTCAGATGTGATGAGAGACCATCAAGGGCGGTTCTGTCGCCCAGAGGTGAGGGAGCGCTGTGGGGGCCGTCCTCCCGTGGACCCACCACCTACAGGAGGATCCATAAAGGATTGGTGCAATGTGATCCGGAACTGCTGCCCCTGCGACCCGGCAATGGATAAGCTGAAGAAGACGGATGGATGGCACTCCTATTATGTAAGTTTAGATCATTTAAACAAAAAGGCGTGCCTCTCCGCGAACAGGTCTCTGGATGGCGTCTTTAAAAAATGAGAGTTTATTCGACATATTGTGAACCGCAATAATTTTGTCCAAGATTGTGAGACCTACCGAAAATGACTCATGTTTTAAATATATTACAGTATTACAGTTGTGCAGCCAATAGTCCGTGGTTAAGGCTGCTGCACATGTGTCGGAACACTCTTCTGTCCTCTGCATAGGGCTCTGGCAATATGCTGAATGTCTCTCCTCTCATCACCCGTTTTACCCTGAGGTGAATTGTGAAATATAGCCAACGGTGGATGTCTGTGTGAATGATGATCCGGTGGTGGTCAGTGGGGCTCAGATTGAAACTTTAGATCGACATTGGGAAAAGCAATCTTATTTTTATCATTGTACTTGACTTTGTGACTGGGCATTTTCAATCAACATTTTAAAACAAGAATTGCACAAGAATGTGGCACAGACTCTTGTGTGCTATTCTTTGCCGTTACGTCGGTGTGGGTTTCACATTGCAGCGGGGCACAGTTTTGTACAATGTGCTTTGTGTTGATAAGTGCATTGGGATCCAGGTTAGGCTTTGATAGCACGGTCAGCCCGGGATTACACAGAGAGGAGGCCAGGCAGAGGGGACAGTCAAGGAGAACGGGGCAAGCCCTGCAAAACATCCAGCCGAGTTTAGTATAGATTAGACATACATGACCACTGCCAGCTGTGCCAAAGCATCCGCGGACATTTCAAAAGAGGATTAGGAAGTGAATCCCTTTGCTCAATTTCTGCTAAAATGAGTTTTTCTTTTGTTTTCTGCTATGTTGTTGTGGGAACACGAAAGCCGCAAACAGGCTTAAGTGGCTTATCTGGTCATCCCACGGTCTTTAATTGTAGCTTTTAAACAACATGTGATAAGACAATATACAAGAGATAAATTTGCAAAAGAGAAATTAAAAATCCAGATTAGTGGAAATAACTTAATCCTATAAATTTGAAGATGAAATTCTGAAATGAGAGAACATGCACAACCTTCATGACCAACTGCTTTTTTGTTTTGTTGTTGTTAGGTAGTGACTGCAAAAGCCTTTTCCTTTTGGCCCCCTCTCAACTGAGACCTTTTCAACAAAATACCAGCCTTTTTTGGTCCAAATATCCCTCTTGTAAATGCATCAACAGTATTTTTGTGCATTTTGCTGTACTTACCCTTTCACTAGTGGTTAAAATGACCCCTTAAATTGGGCCTATTATGCTAACTTGACTTTTCTGCGCTTGCTACTTTGTTCGTTTTCTCCTCGAAAACACATCCGGAGTGGTATTTATTTTGTTTCGTTCACACGCCTTTGAGAAACCGGGCGTGCCGAGGAGCTGACCCTTTCAGGCTTCTTTGTTGACCGTCGAAACGGATCCGCCCTGGCCGCGATATGTACTCCATCAGGGGGCTCCAATTTCAAGCAAGGATAAACCAGTACTGTTTTCAAAGTGGCTCCCCAGGTATTAACTGCCCACAATATTTCATGTTAATACACCAAAGAATTGAAACAATTTATTTAGAGGGAAAATGCAAGTCTCAAAGCATTTGTTTTGAGTATTTGATAAAAGGTGCTTGGAGGGGAAGCTTGGAAACACCAATTGTGATCATTTACACTTTTATATTGATAAAACAAAATGTATAAATGAAGTATCCCTGAACGCACTGAGCTTAGTTCTTTAAATGTCAATGCCCCTATTACTTTTAAATCCATCCCCAGAGCCGCTAAATCGTACTGGACCACTTTGTTTGCTCCATTTTAGTCTTATATATTCAGTGACAGTCACACCACGCTAACATGATTTCTTTGTCCCTGAATGAGCACTTCAATCCGTAGCCTGGATCTGATCAAAAGCAGGCTTACAGCAAAATCAATTTAGACAATTATGTCGACACTATGCGACCGTGATCAGCGGATTAGAGCCGCCTCATTCATGCCAACTCACGTTTTTGATTTTTTTCCCTTTATTGTCCTGTAATTGCCGTAAACAGCTCTATGGCAATTGTGCGTAAGCGGTTTGCTAAAGCAGGAGGAAACCGGCATTTGGGTTTATTCATGTTGTCAAATATTGCTGCCAAACACTATCTTTCCTCCATTTGTATTTGAATGCACTCAACTTTTAAACTTTTATCAATGTTCCGCATAAACCCCAGCTTCCAATTTGTGTTTAGCTTAACGGGAAGCAACAAAAAGCGCAGAAGGGACGGGGGAAAAAAACTATGTATTGAAACAAAACTAATTATCGCAGTCTTATTTACTGTCCCTATTATTTGCTTGTTTACTTCCTGTTCAAATCTGCACTTCCCTCTCACAATGCGGAATCCATTTCTTTTTCATTTGCTTCATTATACAGTGGCATTCTTACGCAAAATGAGGCACATCATTAGGCTGCATGCAAATTCGAAGGCGAGATAGTGGGGCGAAGAAATCAAGTGTGTATTTTTAACCACTAAGAAGAGATATATACGATATGCATTAGCTTTCAATACAGTATGCTAATGCAGTAGCTTAGACACAACAACTGCATAGGCCTCCCAAAGAAAGGCATTCATTAAGCAGACAAGCGAAAACATCAATGGAGGGATGCGATGGCAACAAGGCGACAAGGGCTATAGCATTCCCCACTGTAATCTCAAACAGAATGGCAGCAGTGACAGAATGAGTTTTCTCCCAATTGAATATAGCGAGACGGTGCTTTGTGTCGTTCTGATTTGCCTGCTCCTCAGATGATGCGCGCGGGAGAAAGAAAGGAGGATCCCCCTTTGTGACAAGCCACGAGACTTAAAAGCAAAAGTTGGATGTGTCGGATGCCTTTTGAGTTGCGGGTGTGCGTTTGTGTGTGCTGCGAGAGGAAGGGAAGGAGGGATGAGGATACACAATGCTCGCTCTGCCAGAATCCGTGTCTCTCTATGATACGGCGCACAAAGGAAGAAAAGTATGGTGACTGTAGCTAAGTTTGTTGACACTTTGTTGGAAATGTTATTGGCTGGATGAAGAGAGGCTTGGCTTAATGCTGTTGTGTTTTTAGTGCATATGAGTTCGCAAAGCTCTACGTTGTCAGCACTACATTAGGTTTAGTAATACATTCTGCTTTACGCGCTGTTTTCAATTGGGAGTTTACCACAGCGAATCACTCACCAGTACATTATGCCACAACCCTATTTGTTTAGCTAGGCCAGTGGTTTTCCAACAGCCTGTATAAACCATTGGCGGTGCATGCTTCTGCTGGCTTCATCTCATCAGTTCCATTTATAATCATTTTCAGGGGGCTTGAGGGAAAAAAAACAGTGGGAACCACTGATCTAAGGCATCCTATAGGAGCTTCTTTCATATAGTGAGAGAAACAGAGAAGATGATCAGTGCTCCTCTCTCCTCCACTCCACCTTGTTCTGGGAATTGTTCATAGTCTGCATCATTCTAATTTCAATTTGAAGCAGCATGACCCATTCATCCTTGAGCCATTTTTATTATAATGTACTAAAAAGGAAGGTTGTTTCCTCTTTTTCAATTAGGTTTTTTTTTTTTTACTATTATTAATTTGTATTTTGAGGAAAGCTTACGGTAGAAAAACAGTCTTAAAGGCAGTATACCAGATTATTTATTACAAATAATGAAAGAATGAGCGAGTCAATTATATTGGTAGTTGTGGTCCAAACACATTTCTAACATTCCTCACACATTTCTAAAATCCCATAGTTCTTCATACAGATGAGTTTATAAGCACACAAATCAGGGTGTAAATGAGGTGTACGGAAAAAGTCCCCACCTGTTTGGCATTTATCAATATCGACGTGGGCGTACGGTGCGCTCAAATCCTACACCAAGTCAGGAGGTGGTGTATATAAACACCATTTCATCTGAACATCAAACCGCACTGGAAAACTGGCTTTTAGCAGCATGAAATGCTTCGCCATAGTACATATAACTATTATTGGTGCCAAGCCGGGTTTAAAACTAGGATCAGGCCACACTGAAGACATAGAACCTGGTCAGCTGCAGTAGGCAGCGGGCTGTTGCACAGCGATGTTCACTTTGGGCACATTTATCACCACGACTCACCTGGGTCTGAGCGAGGTCCATGTCCTGCTGGAGCAGCGAGTGTGGGAGCGTGTTCTGCGCTCTTGAGAGGCCCAGGGATTAATCAAATCCCTCAATAGTACCACAGTATACAGTTCGGGTTCGCCGTTTCGGGTCCAGGTTTGAGCACCACCTACATCGCTGTCCTCTCGTCAGGGGAAGAAAAGCTTGTTCCAGTTCAGGTCCAAATCTGGGCAGCCAGCTTTACGCGGTGTGCACTTGCTACGTGGAAAGCTTAGTTCGTGATCAGCTCCAGCCACTGGATCCAGACTCGAGTCTAGATTGGATCTCTGGTCCAACAGCAGGTTCACTGCTTTAGCCTAAACAAATTTTCTGGTCATTTTTTATTCGTGGCAAACTTTTTAGCAGCCTTTTATTTCATAAAAATCGCTTTTAATAGTCAAAGTATGCACCAACTATAGCAGGGGTGGCCAACACGCGGCTCGCGAGCCGCATACGGCTCTTGGCCAATGAGAGTGCGGCTCTTTGCCTGATGGATCCATTTCATACACTGCGGCCCAGATATTCCCATGGATTGAAGTCATTAAGAACCTCTCTCCAAAACCCAATCGTTGTCCTGCAGACACCGTTTCGCCTCCTTCTGACACTTGAGGGAGAGTCTTCATCGCTCTTCTCTCTCTCCTCGCTCTCTCTCTCCCTCCCGACACTACATGAAGACAATACACTACATGTACGTGAAGAAGGCTCGTGCAAAGACAAAGCCAGACGCAGGATAAACAACCATAACATGCAGAGTGCCATATGAACAGTTTCTGCGCTTCTCAAGTTTCTGATTACTCTTTTTTTCATTGAGTTTGGCCCAATATTGACAGAAATACATTCATATTAAGATATTAAAAATGACGAGCTTCAATAAAGCATGTGATGCGACACGCGAAATTGCCGCACGGAAATACGCAAAGTCAGTGCCTTTTCTTCCACAGCTGTTGTAAATGTTGTGAATCCAACATTCGCTTCTTGCACATTACCCATAATGCTTCGCGCCTTGGGGGATAGCTCTAGTGATGCAGCCCCATCGGCGCCATTGTTTTGAATGTTAGGACAAATGCTATTGTGTTAGAATGGGTAAAAATGACTTTTGCTGTGCTCCTGACTGCTCAAATCACTGTAAACGGAACCCAGAGCTGCAGTTTTACCGAATATCAAAGGATATATCCCACAGAAAAGTTTGGTTACAGAGGATTCGAAGGGAAAACTTCACCCCAACAAACAACACGCGTGTATGCTCGGAGCACTTCGTTGGTGGCGTAAAGTCTGATGATCCGAAGGCCCAAGGATTTACTCCATCAATCCTTAAACATACTCACAGCACGTTTAAGAATCCTTGATCGAGCAAGAATAGCTCAAGAAGTAATACTGTGGAAAATATCGACTCCCTGCACAAGCCGAAGAGAAGGAAACTAAGTGCGCATCAGGTAAGTTATGGTTTTACACAAAAGTTACTCCTTAATATCACAATTTGTTCTACAAAGTAACTGTTATTTCCATTTTAGGGTAATGAAGTCAGAGGCAATTTGGCCCAACTATAGAAGAGCACAAGATTTGGGGACAGTGTTTACCGTCAAGTCACAGCTTGAAGGAGCACGATTACTGCACAGCGCAAGGTGAACCGGACTCGTTAACTGTGAATAAGTCCATAGTAGGTGAATTGTCTGCACTATACAAGAAAGTAGCAGAGTTGGAGGATGAAAACAAACATCTTAGGACGAGATGTCTTACTTTGGACGGTGTAAAAGAAGATGACAAGAGGTTTCAATGTTTCACTGGATTCCCCAACTATGCCACTTGACTATCTTAACTCTGTTGCTCTACAAAAAAAGAAAAGCTGCGAGGATCTGAAATGGA
Organism: Lesueurigobius sanzi; assembly: GCA_900303255.1. Lineage (NCBI taxonomy): Eukaryota > Metazoa > Chordata > Actinopteri > Gobiiformes > Gobiidae > Lesueurigobius > Lesueurigobius sanzi. The sequence goes on along the minus strand of OMNZ01097184.1, from coordinate 4,018 downwards.
CTCTAAAGTGCCCTCTGATGGGAAAAAAGGAGCTAAAGCCAAATTAACTCTTGAGGAGGAATTTTTTATGGTCCAAATTCGTCTGCGCTGTGGACTAACTTTGTCCCTGAGATATAATCTATGAGTCAACTGTGAGCAGAATCTTTACAACTTGGATTAATCTGCTGTACTTTCATCTCAAGGAATTATGTCAAATGCCTGAATACTGTGATGATCTTGGAAAGGCAGAACATTTTTCAAAATTTCCTGATTTAAAAGTTATTGTTGATTGCACAGAGATTTGTACCCAGAAGCCCTCATCTTTGAAAGGTAACAAAGAGATTTATTCTAACTACAAGAGTCATACAACATTCAAGTTTTTTGAGTTGCAATCAATGCATGTGCTGCTATTGTTTATGTTTCAAAGGGTTGGGGTGGGAGAACTTCTGATCATAGTTCATAACAGCAAACAGTGCAGATTTTATTGCAACATTGGAAGAAGGAGATGAGGTTATGGCTGACCGAGGCTTTGATATTGGTGATGTTATGGCAAAGCATGGTGTGAAGGTTACTATACCTGATTTTAAAGGGCAGGGGAGATCTCAGTTAAAGGAAATGGAGGGTAAGAGGTCTGAAAAAACAGTGGAGGCTAGGATTCATGTCGAGAGGGCTATCCAGAGAATTATAACTTACCGTATTCTTGAGCGTGAAGTCAGATTGAGTATGGCGCACTTAGCAGAGCAGATTTTCACAGTTTGTGCCTATTTAGTCAATTTCCAAACACCAATGTTGAAGTTATAGAAGAAGCTATTCATTTGAAAAGGTTCTTTATTGAAAGAAGCAGTTATGACAGCAAGTGTTTATAAGAACTTGTCATAGATACATACTAATTTCTTCTGTCCCTGTATCGTTCAAAGGAGTACCTTCACTGATCGTTAATGTCGAATCGAGATTACTCTATTATAGATGCATACTAATTTCTTCTGTCCCTGTATCATACAAAGTAATTATCTTTTACTTCAAACTGAAATTACTCTACAACAGATACATGCTCATTTCTTCTGTCCCTATATCTTGTTGCAGAATTATGACTCTTTGTGACCTTTTGTAATTATGTAAATAATGTGTAAATGTATAAATCCTGTTTCAGATACACACAATGTTTTTCTGTCACTGTATCTTGTAATATATTTCTATGTTGTAAAAATTCTGATTGCTCTACCACAACATTGAACATATTTACATTTGTATTGCATTAAGGTTCCTTTCTTAAGGCAGTCAAAGTGGAAAATGAAAAAGAACCATATTTCGCTCTTGGGTATGCAAGCTCTAATAAAATAACATTGTCATAAAAACTTTCTAGTCTTGGTAAATGTCTGCTCCAAAAATCATTATCATGTACAACGCGGCATACAAATAATACACTACCATCAGAAGCAACAAAGTCAACCCACTTTCTTTCGGTACAAAGCATTTGCTGTTGCATTTGGTAGAAATAATGGTTTTCACTAACACACAAACTGCTACCAGTGTCTTTAACAATGTTAAATCTGAGGAGACAACTTTCAAGTGTTTCACCATTTCTTGGATGAATTTTCTTAACTTCTATTAGTCCGTCATTGCCTATAAGTCCATCTGGTGAAGCACCCAAAAATGGGTGTGACTTGGAAACAAAAAATCCACATTTTTGTACAGTATTACCAGTAAGTTTTGAGTAGTGATTGATGATCTCTGTTTCAGATGCAATACCATCCCTCATATATTTTGACTCATAGTTTCTGTTGTACATTAGAATGTCTCGCATAGCTCTTGTAGGGCTTGTTGTCTCCTTCATGAGTACACGCTTGCATTTTGAGGCTGTAATCCTGGTGGAACGATGTGCATACCACTTGGAGCTTTTTGACTGTGCTCTAGTGCATTCCTCAATCTCTCTGATTTTGTCATCATCTACAGATAGTTTTTTCATTATTGACTCCGCTTTTGCAAGAACGTCATGCAAGGATGCAGGATGATTTTTTATTGGGCTTATAATACTTTCTTCTTCGGTTTCTACTTCCACTTCATGACTATGAGCTATGTTTAACTCATCTCCTTGCATTAGATCGGGTAGTTCATGAATGGCTGCAGCCACAGAAGAATGGTTGACACTCTTGGTTCCTAGTATGTGATATATTGGTGGTAATGATTCATCTTGATTTTCAAGATGAATGTTTCTCTTCAAGTTAATCTTGTGTTGCTGAAGGTTTTGTTTGCAGAGATGATCAATACCATAGTATTTTTCAGTCACTGCTGGAGGAGGCTTCACTTTCTTCAATGGAGGCTCATTTCCAAACCTGGCCTTGTAGAAGTTGATGTCCTCTATGAGGACTGTTTCAACCTTTGCACCTGTAAAAGAAAAAAAAAAAGAGCTATTATTTTAATGCATAGTGGAGTTTTAAACAGATTTGCTGTGTATTTTACTGTACCTTTAGGGTCTGACCAGGCACACGGTACATCAGTCCATGTTCGATCTGATGACAAGTGCTGTTTTCCCTCAGCAACAATATCACAGAGCACAAACATCAATGCTCCAATATGGCTACAGTCTCGTCTCAAACTAACAAACAAAATTTAACAAATTATTAGATAAATATAATATGATTACAATTACAATATGATTACTCTATCTTTTATGTATTTTTTTTTTTAAATAGCTTACCCAACAGTACATGTGTAGTAAGAATATAATGGCTTGTTGGTAGTACAGTCCAGAACCAAGTACATCACTTTGCTGTCTTCGTGATCGGTGGAAAATGACGGATTACAGCTCCCCCTCACAGCAAAAACATTCCTGTACTCTGGTAGCAGATGAATTCTATAATCAAAGGAATTATTCTTACAATTTTATTTTAATTACATTACGGTATACCAGAAGTATTACGGACTTACTTTAACGAGTGAATCCCTTGCTTATGCTCCCAAGCTCGTAGCGTTTTATACTTTCGCACTGCTTGCAGTTTGTATCCTACTCCAACCAAAAACTCTTTTACTACGGTTTCGTCAATAACCAAAGAGACACCATCTGGACTTTTCTGCCAGTCTTTGAGTTTTTGAAGGTTGACAAGCGATGGTATATCGGCGTTAGAAGTCGAAGAAGTAGCGTGGGAATCCTGATGTGAAAGTCCAGAAGTTGAAATGCTCAATGCACTACACACGATGTTTATTAGAGCCTTTTTCCCAACCGACTTCTCCAAATCTATCGATAAGAAGGCACAAATTTGTTTCAGCTTCGGTTTCATTGAATTTGAAACTTCTTTGAAGGTTTTCGGGAGCTTTAAATCTTCTTTGACAGTTTTTGACGCCATCTTTGTTTACATTTTCGACCCCCCAAGCCGCAAAGCATTATGGTATTGCGCAAGTAGAGAATTAAACAGAAGCTGGGACGTCCTCACCAGACTTCTAATAAAGTTTGTGAACTTTGTGCAGCCTAAAGTCAAGTGTTTTCTCTGTACAGTCCTCAGGCTGCATGAACAGAACAGCGCTGCAGCCAGGGGCGAATCAGAGGAGGGGGCTCAGTGGGCAGGGCCCCACACTCTAACACAATCCTGCACTAAAAATAGACAATAAATAGATAATAAATAGTACATTAATTTCTAAAATTGCCCCAGTTTGAGCATTTAATTTGATGAACTATAAGCAGATTAGAAATTCATTAACAACCAAGGTCTCATATACATTTCTAAACACCATGATTGTCCCACATCTGTTGTACTGCATGTCCAGTTGGTCCCAGGCGTGTAAAACATCTTTAAAACCACTTGAATCATTGTATAAAAGAGCCTTAAAAAATCATGATAAAAAACCTCGCCAATACCATCATTGTAATATTCTCGCCAAATACAAATTTTGAAAATTTACTCAAATTTAACCAAATTTCTACTCTGTTCAAAATAATCCACAACACAGCTGCTCCCCCATTGAGAAAGTCTGTCACACTGAGCTCAGAGACAGTCGTTCGATCCATGCGGTCGACCTCCAGAGGAGAGTGCAGGGTTCCAAG
>OMNZ01097182.1:0-10427 GCA_900303255.1 Lesueurigobius sanzi | reverse complement strand
CGCTACTCCTCCACGTCGAAAGGAGCCAGCTGAGGTGGCTCGGGCATCTGTTTCGGATGCCTCCTGGTCGCCTCCCTCCAGAGGTGTTCCAGGCACGTCCCACTGGGAGGAGGCCCCGGGGAAGACCCAGGACACGCTGGAAAGACAAGGTCTTTCAGCTGGCCTGGGAACGCCTTGGGATCTCCCAGGAAGAGCTGGATGAGGTGTGCGTGGATCGGGACGTCTGGGCATCTCGGCTCAGACTGCTGCCTCCGCGACCCGACCCTGGATAAAGCGGAAGAAAATGGATGGATGGATGGATTTAATGTGTTTAGAACACAATCTAACGCTTGATCAAAAGATAGCTTCGCGTCTGCTGCGGAAACTACAACTTCCGCGTTTTTATGCGTCATCGGCTTGCCGTTCAACCCTGTGCTGTGATTGGTCCCCAGATTCATGTGAAGATTTCAGGCTTCCTTTCCAGGCTGTCTCGCAGTTCGAATTGAAATTCGAGCGCGAGCAGCCAGGCTAACCTCGATACACAGGTCACAATACGTACCTTGATACACAGGTCACGATACGATACGTGCCGCGATACAGAGCCTTCTCAATACAATTTGATACGATTCAATAATAAAACATGGACCTAATGCTCATTAGCTAATCGTGAACATATCCAATATATATAAAATATATCTTATATTAATAATAAGATATTACCTCTCTGAACTGTTCTCTCATTGATTAGCTATTACAATCAATAAATAAACAGCTGATTTCCATGCGCTCACACGGTTTCACTTTTGTTTTTACCGTGACATAACAAACACTGCACATGGTTCTTTTGGGACTCTTCCTTTGGCAACATTATGCATTTATCTTGCAAAGATGGATAAGATTTGCGCCCTGCACATTGGATTTTTTAACCTGTCACTGACTGCATGTGTTTTGGATTTAACTCAAGAAGTCTTTTCCCCAGTCTTTATCGGTGTCATGAGACATAAGGTTTACAGAGGGCCCTAAAATTCTTACGATTAACCTACCTTTTATTATAGCGGTAATCACGAATCCAAAAAAAGCTATCTTTACATCCCTAGACAAGACATTTTGTTGATAACCTAGATAATAACAGCAGCCTTTGCGATTTGCTCATTGTGACTGCTGAATGTTGAAGGTGGATGAGTAGCAGAGGGATTTTGTCAGGGCATATTCACAATGACTTTGCATTCACATTGAAAGACTTTACACATTCAGATCAGATTCTTGTAGGTGCACTTTGAGCGCTGGCTTTGTTCCAAACGTTCAAACTGCTGTCTTGAGCAGAGCCAAAATGTCGAGTGAAACTTTTTAGCAGATAGAGTTTTCAGGCCTGGCAGATGGTTTGAGAATTTGAGCAGACGTCCAACTTAAAATCAAAGTTGTGGACTCACTAGGTTATAGCAGAGTCAGTGTCTTTCAGCCAGCCTATAGTATGTTGTAAACACAGCAATTAAAAAGGTTAAATGTTTAATAGTAAAAAGCATTATGCAAAGATTCTTCAGTCTTCATCTGTACTCTATAGTTGAAGTGTAGGACGTTTCGATCTAGGTCCAAAGATTTTCCTCAGCAAAATGAGTAGACCTGACATGCACGTGGGTCTCTTAAGAGGAAACCAGTAGGAATTATCCTCTAAATCCCACCTCTCAAATTTTGCAAAATTCACACATAATTAGTGCTTGTTACCTTCCTATTGCCTCATCCTGGGCTTAGTTTTAAGGCTGTTGACACTTCTCTATGGCCCTGCCCTGCTCTATTGTCCAGCTAAATCAGCATGACAGAGATGGTTTCGGTCTACACTTTCTCCACTCACTGCTTCTACGGTCAGGATTAAACCAGGACTAAACCAGGAGAAAACTCCTGGTAAACCTGGTCAAAAATCAGACAATATCACGGATTGAATCTGGTTTAAACCAGGACTAAACCAAGAAGTAAACCAGACTAAAGCAGAGACTGAAATCAAAATGGGGGTGGGATTAAAGATTAAGTTTTTCTTCCTTCACACTCATCTAATCTGATTTTTTTAATTGATCCCTTCGCCTACCTACTGTGATGTATTTTTTGCCTGAAATAAATAAATGAATGAAAAAATGAATGAAATGAAAGGTCTAAACCAGGACCAAACAAAAAAGGACTAAATGATTACTCTGCACTAAATCAGGTCTAAACTAGGACTAAACCAAGAGGGAAGCATGTCAAAACTGAAACTAAAACAAGCCTAAACCCCAGAAGAGTCAGATGGCTTTAGTCGCCTTTAAAAGAAAATTTACACATGAATTGTGATAAAATCAAAATCGTGATTCAAACTAAAGAAAATCATGATGAGATTATTTGGCCATATCGCCCAGCTCTAATTAAACCTGAGGCCACCATTGCGATTCATGGATGGATTCTCTTATTTAACAAATATGGCTTCTTTGACTCCTCTCTCAAACCATCTGTTTTCTTTAGTTAAGTCTACTCATTTTGCTGAGGAAGATCTTTGGACAAAGGTGGAAACGTCCTACACTTCACCTACAGAGTACAGGTGAAGACTGAAGAATCTTTGTCTACGATGGACAACTCCTATACCACTGAGAACCTACACAGATAAAAAGCGTTATGTTCACAAGATGATAGTTGTATTCATCATCCTTGCTGTCGAACTGACGTGTTTTTCTGAGCAACCCCAGCCGCCATGTCTTATGAAGGGGCAAACACAAGGCGAAACTAATGAGCTAGTGCGAGCAACTTCACTCTAAAATGATTGCCGCAAATGTCCCCAAATTGCACTCAAAAAGAGACCTAACCATCACAAGTCGCTGCTAGGTCAAACCGACGTAAATATCATGCAAACATGCCATATCATAGGCGTTTCATGTCTTTTAGTTCTGTCACATCAGACCAAACTTGTTCTTTTTCTTCTCTAACGTGTCCTAGAGGTACTAGAGGTTTAGAATGACGCACATGCTCAGGATTATTTGGGTGGTGATTCAGCTGCTGTTAATTCGTTTGTGACTCGCTGTTGTTAAGTTTTTAGCCTAGTTGGAAATACCGAGTAGTTAGCATTAGCTGCAGTCAATGTTTAAAACTACAAATGTGCATATGTAAGAGAAAACTTGTACTTACCTGTGATGAGGATCCTGCAGCATTCTGTGGTTCGTCCAACATTAGGAGCATGTCTCTTACTTTTGTGGCTCTGTTGCTGCTGTTTGTCACAACTACAACTTCAGATGGTGGATGCCGTGCCTTTATTTTAGATTACTTTCCCGTATACTTGATATTTTAGCGCCTACAGCAGTTGCACGCATGCTTGCCGACTGATGTTTGCCCCTACACCTTAATAACAAAGGGAAGGGGGAGTGCGGGTTCCCGGATGTCTGACTGTGAGGATGAAAGCAAAACCAGACAGCGCCACAGTCTGCACAGCGCTCGGTGAGAGGCCGGTTCTGAATGTGCCTCGTTTCAGCTGTCACTCTCGTCTCTCGGCGTTTTCTAAAGTTTACTTCTTTCGCATAACAGTGTGACCATGGCAACCGGGCAGCTACACAGAGAGACACAATATGGTGAGGATTTACAACCAGTTGAATTGCGTCGTCTCCACACCTACTCTAAAGGGCTAAAAGGTTATGGATACATCTTCAAGTAAAAGATTATGAGAAAATACAGAAGATGAAAGATTGTCTGCCTGTGGTGATGTTATGTGATGTTTATGTACTGAGCTATAAAACAACTGTATTATTAAGCACAGAAATATAGAGCCTTTAAGTTCAGCAGTCTTTCCCCCTGTTCATTGTATTGTATTATTACTATTATGAGATGGACTTGAGCTTAAGTTACAAAAAGTCATGCATAAAACCACTCTATAGAGATATGGATTGTATAATATTGCTCCGAATAGTGTCATGTTGAATCAATGAAGATTTAAAAATGTAAAAGACTCAAGTTAGGCTATATTCTTACTGCAGGGTTTAATGCTTTATTTGTATTTTGTGAAATCTGATTTTGTTCATATTGCCAATTTAAAGAAACCTGTATGCGATTTACTGTCTGAACAGAATGTGTCTTGGCACAGGGTCACACATGGATGTTAGCACAAATTTGCTAGTTATGGAGTGTTTTTATGAGCAATTCACACTTGTATTGCATGGCATTAGTGGATTTGGGGCAGAAATTTCTGTTTGCACCTATCTAACATCCCAACCCCCAGCCCCTCCTACCCAGCCCAGGAAAAAAAACATGGACTACTTTATTTCACTGCAGTTGTGCAAATATTTACCAGCTAATTTAAATTTCTGGAGTATTCACATGTCATGAAAAAGTACATGTTTCAAGGAGAAGAAACAATTTCAAGTTTCCAAGCAAGGACACAACGCGAGCTACGTGTGAGAGTGTATCTGTGGTGACCATCGGATTCTTTCTACCAAAATGCTTTTGTTTGTGCATGGCATTTCACAGAGGAATGCTTCGTAAATAGCTGTCAAGTCTAACTACAGAGTACAGATGAAGACTGAAGAATCTTGCTTTACTTTATTTAACTCGCGAGTGCTGAAATACGGACATGCAACAGGTTGAAGTCTCATGCCCGGAGTCACAACAAAGAGAGACAGCTACGCAGGCGGCCCAAGAAGAAGCTCTCTTCTATCGCCTAAAGAAGGGCCCACGGAAAAAAATACATGAGGATCCAAAATGTGCGAGGTAAAGCAAGTTGTGGAACAGCCGGGACAAGCTGCGAAAAGAAAACTATAGCCAGGCGAAGACAAAAGAGTCCATTGTGAGTAATAGATGATGATAAAATACCAGAAAAAAAGCATAAGATGTCTCCTTTAATGCTGAATCAATGCTGAAACATTGATGAATGTGACCTGGGCTTTCAGACACAAGTCACATGTCGAATCATCAAACACGTATTAGATTTAGGACCACAAGTAGGCTGGGTTGCACTTGAAAAATTCCGATAATATCCTAGCTCAGTACCAATTGTTTTGTGTTGATTTGCTGCACTTTGGAAACTGCCTTCTTTGTAACAACGTGCCAAGGAAAACAAACAAATGGCCTGGATTGGAGGTGCTAGATTTAGACACCGCCGAGAAGAACAATGGCAGAAGAACCGCGTGGAGGCTAATGTGTGTTAATGGCGCTGGCTAACGCGCCGCATATGGGCCGTGTAGGTGATGGATGCGCCTTTGAACAGCCTTTCATCGCGTCTCATGCCGTTGCTGCTCGGAATCAGGTCAGATGAGTCACCGCGGCTACAACCACTCGCTCGGATCTACTTTGGGCTTGATGTGATAACGCTCATTCCCATTCCACTTTCTTCTGATTTGCGCTTTATCTCATACACTTTCACCCCCAGAGTGTCATCTCCGTAGCTGCAGGCGCCCGACAATATGACTAACCATACTGTCCATTATTTTCATCTTAAAAATTGGGAAGCTTCAAAAATAGCCTCTACGTCAAAGGGAGCGCGTGCGTCATTTTTCTATTTTCCGGACAGTGCGAATAAATTATTGTGGTTTTGCATGTTAGGATTTGTTCTCTGCGAGCTGCTCAGGGGGCTAAGAGCACAATTTGTTCAAGGACTGGCTCAGAAGAACGCGTCTCGAGAGAATCAGTAAGGGGTAAATTTCAATCCTTCAAGAGGTTATTCTAGGTCAAGATATAGCATCGGCAACTTTTGAAACTCATTTTACGTCAGTCAAGGAGATTACCTGTCAATTCTTTGGTCTTATAACAAGATATAGCTTATAGAAGATCTAAAATAGATGTTGTTGTTTGCAAATGATATTATACTGATAAATAATAGAGGTATTTGTGATTGATATTTTAATTAGATTGTGCTCAATTGCACCTAAGCTTCAGGCATAATGGTTGTTGGCATTGCAAGATACTTGTCAGAAGTCTGTCACTTTACATTTTAATTGAGTAAAGCAGAACACAGAAGCACCATTTCTCAGTATGTACACCATTTCATGCAGTATAGACTTCTTCATAGCTGATCGAGAGCAAGCTGCATATAGTCCTGCGCCTATATGATGAATTTAAATCGGCCCAGTGAGTGAGAGAATATTCATAATTTTCGGACTTCCCTATGACTTCAGAAAGGGCACGCTGCTTCCTGCAATACCACGGAAGATTCAAATTAGCCAATGAAGGGTGAAATTTCCATAATTTCAGCTCTCCAGACTGTGACCGCTTTTTGCCATTTTCAGAGCCAGTTTCTCCTTTATTTTACAACTAGAAGCACCAGCGCGGCCTGCAAATATGGCCCCAAATTACAGCCATATAATTACAGTTGTACATCATGTGGAGAGAGGGAGACAGCGGGAATTGAGAGAAACTGATATGCGAGATTTTAAATATTCATAAAATGTACCAGATTCTTATCGTACTTAACCTTTTTGTGACATTTTTGTAAACTAACTGGCCATTTCTTACTCAATGCTATTCCATTAGGGACATTAGGACATTAATGTCGGTTAGAATTGTAATTTATGATTCCAAAGTTTGGGCCAAAACCTGAACGATGGCCAGGTTTCCTTATGCGCTGCCATTAGGCTAATGCTGGGAGTCATTTTAAGACATTATTCACTATTTCTAATGATAATAAACCTGTGTGACCATGAGTGGTCCATGTCCAACAACAAACATGGTGGCTTAAACTAATACAAAATGTTTGAAACGGGACAAATGGCCAAGAAACAGAGCATACTTCTGCAAATGGTAAAACACAGAAAGCTGTTAATCACAGATGAGGAAAGATACAACTTAGCTGTAAATGGTTTATTTGATCCAGCCCGTCTTCCACAGCAGACTGACTGTTGATTCACAGTTTTCTTATCCTAAAGTGACATCTCTAATCCCTATAATTAATTGTATACCTGATTAGTCCTGACATCCTCAATCTGATCTCACCTTGGGCCTGGAGCAGTGCTGTGTGGTTTTGTGGTTTGTCAGGCCACAGCTGGTGAGCAATGAGACCCACTCCATCACCTGCTGCACTCGGCCTCCCGGGACACAGCACTGCCCCCAATACACTCAGGGCCCACCACTGAAATGTGTTTTTATGAAGGCATCACAACTGCCCAGGTGTTGTGTTTGCACCTATACTTAAAGGCCATGAACTTCAGTCTCCCTTTCAAAGGTTTCATGTCACTGAGACAAAACCATACTATCCCCGACATTCACTGCCAGTATACTTGAGGCAAAAAACAAAGGTGGAAGCCAGAAGCAGTCAAAAAACTGATAACCGAAACTCTAGCCTTGTGTAGGGCCAACTTGTCCCTTGAATTAATATTGCTGTCCTACTGTGCAGTGTGATTTCTTAAGTTTTACTTCCTCTCTAAAGACTAAATGAAGACACCACAGAGGTAACACCAATCCTTTATTGGTGATTTTAGCACCTGCAGAGCGTCAGTGCTAATGCAGCTCTGAGAGCTAGCATAGCATTAGCTCCGTCTGCCTTGACCATACAATTATATAAAGGCCTTAAAGGAATAGGCCACTACATACTGAGATATGTTCTTGCCTGAGCTTAGACGAGTTGATGTGTACCTGTCTGGTCTTTGTGCGTGCCCTCAGTAACATAAATAGACTGAAGATGTTGTTAGCATTAGCCTCTCCCAGTGTATTCCTATGGGAAAAAAACGGGGGGTGAAGATAGAAGCCACCAAGCTCTTCCACGTTTTCCCTATTTAAATACGGTTATGCGAGGAGTTACACGATCGAAGTATAGTTACACAAAATTAAACATGTCGATTTTCTAAACAGATCAAAAGTGGCGCTATATTGTAAGGTGCAGTAATACGTCCACTCTCACACTAGGAGTGAAAATATTCCTACGCCTTACAATATAGTACCACTTTTAATCAGCTTAGAAAATTGACATGTTTAATTTTAACTATACTTAGATCGTGTAACTACTCACATAGCTGTATTTAAATAGGAAAAACATAGAAGAGCTTGGTGGCTTCTAACTTCACGATCCGTTTTTTCCCATAGGAATACACTGGGTGAGGCTAATGCTAACAACATCTTCAGTCTATTTATGTTACTGAGGACACGCACAAAGACCAGACAGGTACGCATCAACTCATCTAAGCTCCGGTAAGAACATATCTCAGTATATAAAATAGTGGCCTATTCCTTTAACTCCCGTCAAAATCAGCTGTAGCGTGCATGCAAATTATATTGCGTCTTGTAATATTATACATTTAGTTTTCAAAAATACAGAGGTATTATCATAAACGGTATGATATACCGCCACCTTATCGTGGTGGAGGGGTTTGAGCACCCAAATGGAGATATGTTGTCGGGGGCATTATGCTCCTGGCAAACAGGTCCTAGGTGACGGGTCAGAGATGAAGGAGTGGCATGGGGTGGTCCTCCCATGGACCCACCATCTGCATGGAGGAGCCATAAGGGACTGGTGCAGAGTGATCCAGGCAGTTTGGACTGCTGCCCCCGTGACCCAGCACCGAATAAGTGGAAGAAGATGGATGGATGGGTATGATATGGCCCAGCCCTACTATCCAACAAGCTGGACATATGCCTGCCCAGTTAATATCTATAGGGATTTTAGGGTCAAGTTTAAACAGCTTCAGAGTTGCATTCTTGGCTCCTCTTTATGCAGTCCTGTCCTCACCTCCATCTCATGCAGTGTCACTGGCTTGACACTGGCTGCTCTGGGCTGTTTGATCTCCATTTGACACCAAACTGTCTATTTTTAACTACGCACAAACAATACATCAGCTCTGTGTGGCCATCTGATACATTCAAAAATCTGTCCACAATGTGTCGCTTCAGTGAGTGCCAGAGATTTGTCACTTTGTGTCACGCTGTCAATACGATTTCTAAGCTTTGGTCTGCCTTCGAGGCAACTCTCACTACAATTGCTGCTATTTAGTTACAATAATGTGCAAATTAGCTTATTCGACTAACTGTTATTAGTTAGGGTTTGTTAGGGTAAGGCAATATTATTTTAAGTTCACAATGGTCAATGGTTATAAATAACAATCTCGGTAAAAAGCACTGAAAAAAAGAGGTTTGAGACTTACAGCAGTTGTAGTGAGTGACCATGAAAAGAAGTAGCTGAGCAGGCAAAGCAAAAGCCAATAGAATGAATAGCTTCAGTCGTTTCAGAGTCTCTGCGCTGAAGTCCATTTTAAAACTGTAAAAAAAGGTCACAAATCATAGGACGGGTCATGGTCCTAATTGAAAACATTGTGATTTGATCTTTTGGGCAGATTGTCCACTGTGCCCTTGCCATAAACCACAGCAATAAAGCTAAATGAAGTGCCTGGGTTGATCTCGCTCCTCTGTGTGCTCTGAATTTACAGCCTTCTCTGTGTCCTTTCGCGGCCGAGAACTGCTGCTGCCCAAGCATAAAAATCATTTAAAAATGTGTGATGAGTTTCTGTCGAGTCACACTGTAGATCAGCCACAGGCCGACATCCTCTGAAATATCCACATTTACGAATCATGCATAAACGCTAATACACAGCACAAAATATTATAATTCTCATCATTTACAGTTTGTTTTCAGATTAAATCATTGGATATTTTTATTACCGTATTTTCCGGACTATAAATCGCTCTGGAGCATAAGCACCAGCGAAAAAATGCATAATGAAGAAGAAAATAACATACTGTATGTATCAGCTCATGGAAACCAGGGGCAGAGTCGATTCTGGGGCATTTTGAGTTATTCACAGATTCTGAAAGTGGTTTCCAACGACGTGTAATACATGGAAATCTGATAATATTTACGGACATTTCTCTCATTCATGCGACTTGGCGCCACTTTCAAATGGACAACGTTTGCAAAAAAGGGGATAAACATTAACCTGGCAAGAGCCAGATAGACATTGTGTAGCACTCGTAGTTGAGTTCTCCACAATATCAATCTGGGACCGCTCCAAACGAATCCGTTCGGAGTTTCGCTCGTAGTTGCTTGTTAGATAGCGGCTCGGAGCTGTACATCATAATGTTGTCGAGTGGTTTTATGCGTTTTTTTGTAGCACGAGTTTGCGGGTTGAAGGCACCTTAACCCACACTACCTTATTTTCGAAACAAATGTTTGTTTTGCTCGGCACCTGCTGCTTTCGTCGCTCCGTCCCACTGGTGGTCCTGGCTCAAACACTTTAGCGGCTCGGGGCAAGATGGATTCTCGTGTGTTTGTGAAATCACAAATACCGCGAGAATTCAGCTTGCAGGCAAGGTTAGATAAACATCGCAGGAGACTCCAAAGACATGGGCCGGGATTTGGAGTAGACGGTCACAGAGCAGGAGCATCTTGTCTGGACAAGATCACACATAAAGACTCGGAGTCTCCCGCAGCTCGCTAAAGAAACATCAGCTTGTGGCAACGACAGAAAGGGACATATTGAGACTTCTAAAGGGAGAATTCTTTGGATGAAGACAATGCAAATTAA